>JARACY010001418.1:0-58964 GCA_029255725.1 Scrobipalpa atriplicella
ATCCCAGAGTACTGGTGTGTAAGGTCAAATTATACTTCTTGACGAGATCTTCATTTTGGATGACAGCTGTCAAAGTTAAAACTGAAATATCTCGGTAACTACTCATCCTAGAGTACTGATGTGTAGAGATAAATCATAGGTCTTGACGAGATCTACATTTCCGATGACAGCTGTCAAAGTTAAAACAGTCATATCTCAGAAACTATGAATCCCAGAGTACTGGTGTGAAGGGACAAATGATAGGTCTTGTCGAGATCTTCACTTCGGATGACAGTTCCATTTTTGACAACTGTCATCTGAAATGTAGATTTTGTCAAGACCAACAATTTGTCCCTACAAATTAGTAGTTTAGGATTGATAGTTTCCAAGATATGGCGGTTTCAATTTTGAAAGCTGTCATCTAAAATGTAGATTTCGTTGAGACCTACTATTTGCTCCTACACACTCTAGATGAGTAGTTTTCGAGATATTTCAAAACTGTCAAATCTGTCAAATGAGCCAAAACAGCCAAATAAATCAAAACGGACAAAATCGACAAATCAGTCAAAACTGTCAAATCAATCAAAACTGTTAAATCTGTCAAATCAGACAAAACTGCCAAATTAGTCAAAACTGTCAAATCAGTCATATCAGTCGAATTAGAAAAATGGGACATTTTGCGACCAAGAGACATTTTGCGAAGTAAGGCGAAGCCCACGCCTTCTCGATGATCTTGTTCATTTTGCGAGTTGTAAATTGTATTGTTTTGTACATTCTGTGTAGTACCTATCCATTTGCAAATTGTACATTTTGCGTTTTTTACATTAACGTTGTGTTCATGTTGAGTATAAAGTATATTTTTTGGAGTATTTTGTCAAAATTATACAGAAGTAAAAACCTGATCTGGCCACATATCTCTCGAATCGGAACACTTCGGACTTGCAGCGTGCAGCGTGCAGTCCAACTTGGATTAGCGACTGCACGCTGCACGCTGCACGCAGCACAGAAATGCTGCTTAAAGGTACCATTCGAAGTTGGACTGCACGCTGCACGTATGAGACCCCGATCCAAATTCCTCTCGATATTTTATTGAATTTTCTCTTTGCATGCTCTGTTGTGCTCTTGACATTTATGTGTATTATATTGATATATATCTATAGATATATTGTCCGATGAAACGTAGTGTAGGACGTCCTGAAACCAGGTGGGACGATGATATTCGTAAGAAAGCGGGCAGAAAATGGATGAGAACGGCTGAAGACCGAGCTGAGTGGCGTGCCATGGGAGAGGCCTATGTCCAGCAGTGGACTGATACAGGCAGATGATGATGATGCTGATGATATTGTCCGATGACAAGTAAAGTAATGAGGTTTATTTTACAAAATACAGAAAAATAATATGAAAACTCTTGGCTGTCGGTCTATTCGGTCCAAAAACCTCGTATGCATTTGATATTACCCAAATGTTTTAGAATAAATTTGAATAATCGTAAACATTTAAATCCTTGATCCTTCTTACCGTTTTCGAACTGTTATTTAGAGTTTTTTATGTTGCATATTCGTTGGTTTGAAAGGTACAATCAATTTCTAAATAAGTTCTAATGTGGGAAAAGATTGTATGACTATTTTTTTAATTTCGTCTATCAATTTGGTATATAAGGTTATGTAATATGTATGTATCGGCAGAAATTTATTTTGGTTTATCACAATATTATATAGGTACCTACCTAACCCTTGATATAAAAGAAACTTAACATAATAACATTTAAATCAATTTTGATATCATAAATTTGATCAAAATAAAATTCATTAAGTAGTTA
Source organism: Scrobipalpa atriplicella (assembly GCA_029255725.1). Taxonomy (NCBI): domain Eukaryota; kingdom Metazoa; phylum Arthropoda; class Insecta; order Lepidoptera; family Gelechiidae; genus Scrobipalpa; species Scrobipalpa atriplicella. Next base: position 1,799 of record JARACY010001418.1, read on the forward strand.
CGAAATTGAAATCAGATGCTGAAGAAAATATTACGACCAAAATAAAATTTCTGCTGAAACCAGATATTTTATTTGATATTTTTATATCTAATCTAGATAGTCTAGACTAGACGTGAGTGCTTTTGAAGGTTTCTACTTACTTCAGTTTATAAAGGACACAAAACTTGAATTCATATTTTGGATTTAATTTTTACGTAGGTGAAATCCTTCGAGAAAGCCTTTTTCACATACGCGAAGTTTTTTTTTGTTTATTTACTTAAAAACAAACTGTCAATATGCAATGCGAATAATTAAATTCTTAATTTATTGACAGCAACATCAATACCTTGCAAAATCACAATCAATATTAAATATATAGGAGTCGAAAAATATGCGTGATACTGATACTGATAGTAAAGGTATTTTAGTATATTTGAAATATTTTTAGAACTGTTCACTAATAATTATTTCTTTTTTCATCTTTCCCAGACCAAAAACAAGACAAATCCGACACCGACCCGTCTGAAGTGCAGGCGGCGACAAAAATCCAGGCAGTGTTCAGAGGGCACAAGACTAGGAAAACAATGAGCATGAAGGCAGCGAGCAAGCCGAGCAACGCGAGCAAGCAAGCCGAGCAGGAGCCTGAGCCGAGCAAGGCCGAGCTGGAGGCCGAGTTCCGCCAGGATGACAAAGGTAAGGCTTGAATTAAGAACACGAGCAAGACGAGCAAGCCAAGCTTGAGCCTGAGCTGAGCAAGGCCGGGCTGGAAGCTGAATTCTGCCAGAATGATAAAGGTAAGGCCTGAATTAAAAACACGAGCTAAGCGAGCGAGCCAAGTAGATAAACAACCGTGTTCCGCTGTCTATTTTACAAACACATTTTCTCATAGGATATTAAGACTGGCTTAGAGACTGGGTGGTGACTACCCACAAAATTAGGGAAGATTTCATAAGTCTGTCCGGAAAAAGAACATCCCTAAAACACTACAAATTTAATTAAAAAAAATATATATTCAAATTCAGTCAATTTCTTTCGCTACTAAAAGGTCGCTAAAAAAACCTTTTCTAAATAAAAATGTCGGTGATTTATTAACATCCCACCGAATTCTTGGAACGAGATATATTTAGGTAGGTACAGAAGGGATCAATTTCTAACTTTCTATGAAAGACTCAACTTATGCATAAAAAGGGTTTCGTTTGTACCTTTCTATTAAAAGACATGTCGTCATTATATTATCTGGGTAGGTAAGTGGGTACTTCAACTCCTAAAATACGTACAGTAAACTCCTATAATCGTTAACTTCTCCAGATAAATATAAAATTAAGAATAAAACGTATCTGGACTAATTCTTCGAGCTAAACATAGATAATGTTACATGTTTTAATCCAATACACAAAACATTGATTTTCACCTAAATTCCTGACTGTTTCTAAGGCCCGTATTTATAAAGCGATCTCAACAGTGACAGCAATATTAAGTATGGATTTGACAGGTCGTTTTGTACTGAAATGACATTTCTGATACGAACTCAAACTTGCACTCTTGAGAGCTGATTATAAATACGGGCCTTAATCTAAAAGAATATGTTGTACCATTGGAAGTAGGTAAATAGTTGCATCTGCAAAATGTCCACTTTTCAGTACAAGCATTTTAACAATAAAGTTCGTGACGGCTCGATTGCCGTATGTATGCATGCAACGTTATTCTACGATGCAACGTTTTACATATATGAAATAAATGGGAAACTATCTCAAAAAGTAGTCAACAAAAAATCCAAATTTATTTGTATAAAAAGTTTAGGATATAAATAATGCTTTTGTCTGAGATGATTTAGCGATTTATTCATTAATCTTCAAATATCAGTTACTTAATTTAAGAATCTGTTAGGCCTAATGGGCCCATGCTATTAAAATTCACTCCTAAAATATTCCGTTTCAATTAATTTAACAAAATAAATCAGACAGAAAATTAAAAAGCAGTCGAATGGATGAGCATCAATTTACGTGAATTGCTTTTAAAAACCAATCTGTTTATAAAAGGCTCTGATTCAGCGATCTCAATTTTCAGTGAATATAATGAAATGCCTGAACAAAAACGGGGGAGTAAGACCCGTATTTATAATCAGCTCTCAAGAGTGACAGCGAGTTTGAGTTTGTATCAGAAATGTCATTTCAGTACAAAACGGCCAGTCAAATCAATACTTAATATTGCTCTCAATCTTGAGATCGCTTTATAAATACGACCCTAAGTATGTAGCGATTACCACAGGATAGAAGTTATAACGGAATATTATGGTTTTATATTCCGTTCCCTAAGTTGCATAATTACTAAATTGAGAGATGAAATTAATGTTTATAGGACAATATTTATTCGATCACATTTATTTATATGAAATTCAAATATATCAATATGATAATGTCACATTTTGACAGCTCTCCGCCCATAGTAAAATATAATTATAAGCATATAGGAAACCCGTTTTCAATTCCGTCGGCATGTACCTAGATCGTATTTTCTACGAATTTTAAGTTCAAGCGTGGTCATGCACGCTGCATCAAGATTCGCTTAACGTGGTCTTGGTCACGCTTGATGCGGCAAACATCCTACTGTTCCTTATTTATACTGTGGTCCAGACCCAATTTGGCCCACTACGTCCTTTATTATCTAGGTCAAGGTGGTGCTTGTGATCCGAGTGCATCGCTACAACGTAGACTAAGCTTGTTTTGCTGACGGTGGCAAGTGAAAATTGTGCTACGTTTAAATGCTACGTGGTTACGGGTACCTTGTAGGATATGAAATAACTGTTATCAGGACAAGCTCGTTGGTGTAGTGGGTAGGGCCCCTACACTCGTAAGAGGACGCCACAAAGTTCCATAAAACAACGTACAATAATATTTTACATTGCAATAAATTAATTAAAAAAATATTAAACTTTCCAAGGGGGTCCATAAATACCTATTGGTTGGTTTCCAAGGGGTCCGTGGCCCAGAAAAGTATAAGAACCACTGCTCTATGTTATCGATAATAACTATTCGTTTGACAACATAAGGTTGGGATTCCTATCCAATATTGTCCACATCGAAGGAATGTGACCCTCATCAGGTTGTCAGTCCGTATGGTAGGATTTGACCTTTTTAGATAACCTTATCTGTGTACACCTAGACCAAGGAGAATTAGGTTAAATTTTCCTTGACCTAGGCTCGTATTTATAAAGCGATCTCAAGATTGAGAGCAATATTAAGTATGGATTTGACAGACCGTTTTGTACTGAAATGACATTTCTGATACGAACTCAAACTCGCTGTCACTCTTGAGAGCTGATTATAAATACGGGCCCTAGACACCCTTTCGATTATTAAAATATAAGTTACTAAAATAAAATAGGGCAGTCTTACAAATAAAGTAGGTATCTGCAGTCTTTGCCCTAGAAATTATTTTACAAACTTACTGGTCTCAAGTTAAAAATCGATCTAACTTGCGGAGTGTCTTATAAACTTATACAACTTTCAGGCTTCTGGCTTTAGCACTTTTCAAGAGCGTGATTACAATAGAGAACTTTATTTACTATGCAAAAAGATAGACATTTCATTAACGGAACTTGAAAATCCCTCACGTTTCACTGCCGCGCGGTTCAGTCTGTCACTTCTTAGTAACTACGGCTCGTATTTATAAAGCGATCTCAAGATTGAGAGCAATATTAAGTACGGATTTGACAGACCGTTTTGTACTGAAATGACATTTCTGATACGAACTCAAACTCGCTGTCACTCTTGAGAGCTGATTATAAATACGGACCTATGAGATGCATCTTCCATCAGCTTTACGCCGCGACGCGTCACGTTGCTTTCCGGTGTGAAATGACCTAGTATGATGATACGTGCAACGTAAAAGTTTAATCGACTGCTCTAATAGTTCCACCAACTATTCCAATCCAAACAACGAAAGCTTAGTTCTCATGAGGAACCGAGAACTATCTGAATTAACGTGGGAACTTTGCTCGTTCGGATGCATAATCTGCACTGAGGTCGTGTATAATTTCTTTTAAGTCAATTTCTGCTTATAGGCGAAAGGTACAATGAATCATTACCAAATAGGTACGTATTATCTGAAAGTAGGTGGGGCGATGATGATCGTTAGAAAGCGGGCAGATATTGGATGAGAATTGGCTGAAGACCGAGCTGAGTGGCTTGCCATGGGAGAGGCCTATGTCCAGCAATGGACTAAAGGCTGATGATGATGATGATGACCAATTAACTACCTAAATACTAGGCTTATTTATTATTAGTTAAACAGTAGACAGTCTATCAAAACCTAAATTAAAGCATGGAGAACGAGCTGAAGATATTGCTAACACACTACTTTTATTTATTTTTGCTTCATGCTGTTAATGTCTGTTTTCTTCAATACGCATATTTAATCATGGTTCATTCAAATAACTAATAACATGATAAAATCCTTATAAGAACGCAAATCAAAACGAGGATAAGTACAGAGATTTATTCGTGTACAACTTGTCAAAACAAGCCCTCTTGTCCTTGATAATAACGTAACGGGATAGAGGACGGGATTTATAACCTACTATCTATCGTGAGACCCACAAAAACAAAGCAATAAGGAAATAGTGCCTTTGGTTATATTTGAGTTTATAGCCAGTTTCCTTTAATTATTGTCGAGTCTATTCTAGTAGGAAGATAAAATAATGGTTAGGTATTCTTTAAAAACATCTCTGTAGAATATTTTTTAAAAATCATGATAGCTCAAGTAAAATATCACCATCCGGCCGGAAATCTTATTTTTTCTCATTGATATTGACTTTTCAAATCCTTACTTAATATTGCTCTCAATCTCTAGATCGCTTTATAAATACGAGCCTAAATTCAAATAGTGAATATAATAATATTATCACACAAAACGTGAGGACATTCTCTTAACAATTCATGTCTAGTTTAATATATGCAGACGACCTAAATGTTTCGAAAATCTTGCCAAGAGCTGGGAAAAATTGTACAGCTCAGCATTTCTCTGGCAGACACTCGCCAAAGAACCAAAGGAAAATTGATGGTCGCCAGTATTTGGCAGCAATTCATGAGTATTATTTCTAAGCAATTTGATGGGCCTAGAAACTGTCGTGATAAGAATATAATGCGGGGAGTTTCACAAAGTTGAAACTTGGCCAAAAGGAAAAACGAAGGGAGTGACACAGGCGATGTGCCCCTTTTTAGAGATCCGCAAAGAATGGGGTCATTAGTGCAGCGAGTAAAGCCATTCAAGTTTTTTTTATCTGTGTTTTCGAATGCATAGAATCCTAAACTCTTCAAAGTTTGTGTGAACAGGCATTTTATATACAACATGTAACATAAAGGGTATATGCATCGTGAAAAGTGTGAACCTACCCATGAAACTGAACAACTTTCCCTAAGGAACATAGGTCGAAATACGAAAAAAAAATGATCTTGCATACAAAATGCATCAGCTGATTTGATGATTGAGCCGCATTTAGTATGGGAAGTCAATTTTTTTTACGTGTATCGACATAATGTTCCTCAGGGAAAGTTGTTTAGTTTAGTTGGGTAGATTCACACAAGGTAAAGGACGATGCATATAATATCTTTTATTTTACACGTTGTATAAGCTCGGCCAAGGTCTATTTTTTCTCTGTCATCCCTGATTTAAACTAGAATCAAGAACAAACCTAGTTTTTATTTAAAAAATAATACAAACTTAAAATACTCTCAAAATCGATGTTACTTCTGTTTTTTTTTATCAAATCAAATGTAAAATATTGTGTTTTTATCCATAAAAGTTACTAGATCAAACGTTTATCTGTACTATATTTTTTTTTAGGATTTTAAACATGATGATTTCTATGAAAACAACACGATTTAGAAACATTGATTTCGGAGGGCCCTTAAAATGTATTTGCCGAACTCTATAAAGAACCTTTTTTCTTACACCGCGTTTCTCTTTTACGTACTTATTCTTATTTACTTAGAATGGCATGGCATGGCGACAGAGAGTCTGGTAGTGGAAAAATTATACGTCGATTGGCTATGACGTCACAGAGATTATTCTGTACCAGTAGGTATCAAACTAGATAAGAAACTACAAGATTATTATGGTTTATTAAGGTTTATTTTGTTACATGTGTGATGATTTTGGATGCAATAAACCTTTTAGCTATTTATCTATCTTGTTTCCTGAAAACTGCGTGTGAAGGACTCGAAACACGTGTAGGGCATACAGTCGTACAAGGATCTTTTGGCGCGTGGGTGACATTGACAGCACAGATTACCTAGTATACATGTCCGTTAGGTTATGTATACTAGGTAATCTGTGCTATCAATGTCACCCACGCGCCAAAAGATCCTTGTACGACTGTAATATTTTATATTTAACCTTCAAACCCTCCTCTATTGATCTATTGTCAGTCAGGATTCCAAAGAGACTCTTCAAGAATGTCCTCGCATGTCTCTTAAACATCAAAGGTAGCTGTGTCGGGAATTGTGAAGTATTGGTATTCCGTGCACTTTGTTTTTTCACAAATAGCTCTTGAAAAGATTCGCAAAAATCTAGAAGGTTCATAAAATAAAATAGGTAACAGAATTCCACCAAGGGGTTTGTAAGAATTCCAGTGTTTTTGAGGCTTCTAATGGGAAAGTTTTAAGGTTTTTGTCACATTGGGATGGAGTGAAAACTTTTGCATAAATGATAAAAAAAAATGCGTGATACAAATACACGTAAGATCTTGGTAAAATTAAAATTGACATTGTGACATTAAGTCTTTGATTTTTAATCGATAATTTAAAAAAAACATCCAACACAATTTAAAAAAAACACATCTGAAGCGTAACAGACAATAAGAAGGAGGATAAAGTTACTATGTAAATTTTTTATATAATATCATGACCCAGTTACATAAACGCCCCATGGCCTATTGAAATAGATTCTTTGTGAGCAAAGGGATGGTCGCTATGAAGGACAGTTTTATAAGGAAAATGGATACGTTATTTGTAGATGAAAAATTGCTGTGCTTTTATGGCGAAACTTTGGCTAAAGCAATTTGATTGTTTTTTTTTTTCAATTAACTATTGTAGAATTTGCATAATGTACTAATAGGATGACTAATGCAATTCAGGCTCGTATTTATAAAGCGATCTCAAGATTGAGAGCAATATTGAGTGCGGATTTGACAGGTAATTTTGTACTGGAATGACATTTCTGATACGAACTCAAACTCGTTGTCACTCTTGAGAGCTGTTTATAAATACGTATTTATAAAGCGATCTTAAGTTTGAGAGCAATATTAAGTGTCGATTTGACGGGGCGTTTTGTACTGAAATGACATTTCTGATTTAAACTCAAACTCGCTGTCACTCTTGAGAGCTGATTTTAAATACGGGCCTTTGGTAATGCATGAGATATAAGATAGCATCTGTAATACATATAGCAATATTAACGCTTAATGCATACACAATTTATAATACCAAGTATGTATTAATTAAATAAAAGTACCTACGTAATAAAAACGTGATTCTGTTTAAATATTTAATTATCATCTGCTACGCCGTAGCTGTTCAATATTCGTAGCTCGTAGCACTTCGACTACGAAAGTTCATCATAAAAACATTGAAATACTTTTTTGAATATTTATAAAAAGCACTGTATAATTAATTTTTAGTTACGTATTTTAGAAAATTATTTGAGTAAATGTTGGAGTATTAGAAATGTTAATGAATTCAAAATTTAACTAGATGATAAACTTGAAAGTTCTGGTAGAATATAAAAGCTCCCGATATAGGTACATACGTATTACCTACACCTCAAAAAATAAAGAATTCTTTTCTGGCGTGAAAATTAGCGGTAGTCTGATATTGTTTGTAGTTTGTTCCAGTTTTATTTTAGCACTTAATAAAACTTAGATTTAACAAACAGAGTTCAAATTTTCGACCTCGTTGAGTGCTCATAAAGTAAGTTTTCATAAAATTCATTACGCGCTAGTTTGCACTTTATGGCACTGAACTTTAAGCTTAAATTTGCTTGATGGAGTGAGGTCTAAATTTTATCCAGGTATAAAATGAAGTAGTGCATTGCATAGTTGAATTTAAATTTAATTAGTCAATTAATAATACCTATACCTACAGTCATCCCAACTGACATTGCAGTGACTTCGGCTCATCTTAATGCTTTAATTTTCATCTGCACGGGACTTGCTTTTAGTGCCCGAGTGTTCGCACAACAGGATGACTGACACGCCCAAAGAGAAACGAATTTCGAGTCCAAATATATTCATACCAATTAGTTTTACTGACAATATCGATCATCATGCTTTTGAAACAGTTAATCAGCTAAATAGCTTCCAAAAGTTCCAAACTAGAAACTAAGTCTTTTGAATCCTTCAGGAATGGTACCCACGATCTCTGAATCGAGAGCCTGGCCACCTGACCACGAAAATAAAATGGTGTTGAAGTATAGAAATATAAGTCTCTACGCCAGTCAATTCAAAAGCACTGATACTGCACTGAATGGTCTGTTTACTGCATCTCTCTAAATCCATAAAATATTTAAACTGTCCCGTATATTTGCCGAAGCTTCCCGCAAAAGTGTTGGTTTAAGTTTAAAAGAAAACAGCGAGGATTTTGAAATTCCTTTAATGCAGAAATCTGTGACTGCCTCTTATTTGACGGATTTAAACTGTTTGTCTGCTAGGTATTTGCAGACTTTACAGGTTTATAGTTATATTTTGCATATTTTTAAATAAAAAATTAAAGAAGAAATCTTTTTGTGTGAAGGTTTTAAAGGTTAACCAAGATTTATATTTTAGAATATAGCTAATAGAAAAGCGGGGGAGAGAAATACCATTTTATAAAATAAAAATAGTTTCTTTGATCTATTTTTACCCTACAGGAACTTCAGTGAAAATTTCCTGATTGCAAGTCCAATTGAAGTATTCCTACAATTTCCCCTGGGAGGACTGAAAATACTGAAATAAACGAAGCGGGAAGTCTTCGTTGAAAACTGTCTGCATTGATTTATAGAACGTTCTAGCATGTTCTAGAAAATTCTGCTTATGGTTGCGTTCGACTTTTAAAAAAATGTTCGGTTACTTTTGTAATTCGAAACTAGGAGTAGTGTTTTGTTTTATATACTTTTCTTTTTACATAGACTGGATTTCTATTAAAAGCGATAAACCTTGTTTAAATACGGATATATTTATTTTACAAGTAAAGTTTTGGCTTTGATGAAGTGAAACAAAAATACCTATGAGTTTCGATTACTTCGTATACATAATAGATAAGTTAACATAAATAATTGTAATTCTCTTTCTTTAAACATACAAAAATGATCAATTTTTAATTGTTTATTGTGAATTTTGTATATATAAATTTACAAAAAAAAAATAATAAGTTATTAAAAAAAAAACAGAGTCCCAAAACCGTAATGGATTCTTTTTATCCTATACCTATTTCCAAGTTGTTTGTTATGTCTTTAACAAGAACATACCCTTAAGAATTTCTCATTTTAACTGTAACATTCATTATATTTTAGTGTCACCTTTCCTATGATCATAGCAAACTTGACATTCTTTTATTATATAACATTATTATGACATTCTTTTATAAAACTTGAGAAGCTTCAAGGTTTTCACCCCTTTTATTTTCTGCAAACTTTTACTTTGGAGTCACCTTCATATACAGGGTGTTAAAATTAATAATGGTCTGAATCTGGACCATATTAGAGCTGGAAAAATCAGGGCACATCTATAGCCTTTTCACTCTTATGATAATTGATGACGTCTTACAAATTGTATGCCAAAAATACACATGTTATTTGAGCAGTAAGCACACATCACGATAAAGGGAAAAAACTTTGAAGTTTTTCAGTTGAACTTAAATGTTTTTTTTATTATGTACAAAACCAAAGGTTCTTAGGCCCGTATTTATAAACAGCTCTCAAGTGTGACAGCGAGTTCGACTTCGTATCAGAAATGTCATTTCAGTACAAAACGACCTGTCAAATCCATACTTAATATGGATCTCAATCTTGAGATCGCTTAATAAATACGAGCCCTAATGAGCTTGCCTTGTGTATCTTCAATTAACATTTTGTATAGAGATTCAGGCTATTTTATATTGTTTGAAATATGATATCTAGGTTACTTACTTACGTCATACTGTATATATACTTACATAATAAGACTGGCAAACAAGCCCTTTGAAAGGCGAGACACCTTTGAGCAAAATAACTACCCCTCTTAGAGTCGCCAGTTACCTCGACGCATGTGACCTTATATAACATCCTGTATACTTAACTGCCTCCGTGGTCTATCGGTCTGAGCCATGGGATCTCGAACCAGAGGTCCTGGGATCGATTCCCAGGGTTGATGATTGTTAATTTATCACTTTGTGAAGTTTTCCCAGTTTGGTTAGGACATTGTAGGCTGAATCCAGTCCGAAAAGAAAAAGGAGGCTTTCGTGCTTCGGAGGGCCATCGGTCCCGGTCGCTGTCTTTGATAGGGATACACAAACCATGTGTGAGGCCTATTAGCTGTGCTATTAGGCGGTTTAAAAACTCTGACATAGAGTTAATCGGGTTGATCGAGTCGAAACTCGCACGACATGAAGAATAAGATAAGCACTTCATAGAATTACAGTTTTTTTTTATATAACTGTAATTGATGATGATGACACAGTTAAAATACTGTGTCATCAAGTCATCATCATCAAATATTCTTACAATTTTTTTTACTGGGCAGTCAGAGGGCTTTTTTGTATTCACGGTTTGTTATTTTTATTTGTTTTACCAATTTAAATTTAACCAGAGTCTGTTTTGAAACAATAAAAAATGGAACGTGTCCCACTTTGCTGACCCGTATAAAACAAAAGAGAATCATAACAATTTTTATTTTTATCATGTCACAGTTTTTTAAATTTGCTTTTTTATTTTTTTATTCGAGCCATGCCGTTATTGGAATCCAGTTATATAAAAAGCTTTGAAGTTTGATTGGTTCAAATGTTGTTGCCATGCCAGCCAAGTTAAATCTACCCAGCTCGCATTTAATGTTTGAATTACCGAAATGAGCTCGATTCTAAAGATGCAGCTGAAACTAGCTCATGAATTAGCTTTGTCATATATACATACCTAATACACACCTAAAATCACGCTTTTATCCCTAATAGGGTAGGCAGAGCGAAAACGACCCAAAGGTGGTTCCGCCACGTCTGACAATACACTGAAACCCTCGAATCCCTTACCTAGTTTTTCTCTTAGCTGATGCAACTGGCACATTCTATTGTATTTCTGTCATTTCCGGTCCAGCATGGCAGTAAGTTGAGTGAATGCACCTACTCGTCAGTACCTGCACATTCAACAAACTTCTCCCTCAATCAGAAGACTTTATAATCATGCTTGGAACTCCAAAGTCCTCATAATGCAGGGGATCAATTCCGCGTTAACATGCAAGACACGTCCCGGGATTCGAGTTCGCCAGTCGCTTGGAATTACCGGGATTTAGACACTGTATGATAAATGGGTCACTACCGTGTGTTTAATAAGGATTGATAACTCCTCCATACTGGGCTAGGAGTGATAGAAAAACATAGAATGTTTCAGCTGTTTCTGTTCTCGGACATACTGTTGAAATCATTAGAGGGGACGAGGCTTGCGGTGTGTTGCTATTTTGGCGAAAGGCTGACAACCTATCACTATACTATACAATAGAATGAACAATTCGTTTTATAAAAAACGTCCGTCAAGCGCCCTGTTATATGAGGGCGCTGACGCTCTGCCTAACCCTTAAAAGATACAGGCGTGACTATAACGGGTATAAGAGACAGCGTACACTAATAGGGGTTGCTCAGTCAACGGAAACTAACTGAACTTTTACCAGGAATCTTTTTCAGGAAATAGAAAAATAGTTTTAGTTTCCCGTACAAAAATACCACTACTTACTCAAACAATTTGTATGAAAAAGCCATTTTTTTCTTTTTCTGATAGAATTTCCTAGTGTAAGTTGTTCAGTTTCATTGACTGAGCAACCCCTATCAGTTTGCGGTACGCGTCCCTTACACCCGGATGTAAGGCCCGTATTTATAATCAGCTCACAAGAGTGACAACAAGTTTGAATTCGTATCAGAAACGTCATTCCAATACAAAATGACCTGTCAAATCCGCACTCAATATTGCTCTCAATTTTGAGATGGCTTTATAAATACGAGCCTAAGTTCGCCAGTCGCTGCGCAGATTACAGGATTTGGACTCTGTATGATAAATGGCTGACGTCACAACCGTGTGTTTGAGAATTGATCTAGCACTGTGATATTGGCTTTGACTAATCGCTGTGAGTTTAGAATTCATGAATATTCTGAATTTCACGAACAAAGAGAATATGCTGGAATCATCAACCTACTCTTCATAGAATTAAGGTTTTAATATGACCTAAAAAACAAAATATATACCTGCCTAATAATTTATGTACCTACTACACCTATTTTAAACTGTGAACCCAGTAGAATGACCATATGGTCAGTTTTTGTAGTCCTATTTTTTCCTGATACGCTTCTCAACATTTGTTGGACGAAGCGAAACGACTTCGTTACCCCGTAAGAAATATGGCTGCCATTGTATAATAATAATTAATAATAATAATAATAATTATTTAATAATAATTATTTTAATAATTATTTTTTATAATATATAATAATTATTATTTTGAGTTAAGCTCGCCGTTGTACATGATGTCTCTAGTTTAAGTTTAGTTTAAGTATCTGTGTGTACAATAAAGAATAAAAGAATAAAGAATAAATAGTCCTCCCAACCGATTTTCGGTGATGGCGGCCAATCTCCCAGAGATCAGCCAACTGCGCGGGATTAGTTTTTAGTGCTATCAGGCGCAGGACAGGACCGACTATTTACATGCCCATCCGACAGCACGGATCATCTTACTTTTCGAACAATCAGGTGATCAGCCTGCAATATCCTAACCAAACTAGAAACAACAACACAAAGTCATTGTCCCCCACCGGGAATCGAACCCGGGACCTCCGGGTCGTGAGCCCATGGCTCAGACCGCTAGACCACGGAGGCAGTTAATTGCCATTGTATAAGTCGTGTTTCGCATTATAAAAATGGCTTACAGACTTTTATCTCACGCCTGTCGCTGTGCCATATTTGTGTGTTTAAATGTATCTACGCACGCATTTTCGTAGTGTGAGTGAGTTTGCCATAGTAAACCTGTAGTCACGCACACATGCGCAAGTGTCTGTAGGTAAGGTACTATTATATATTCTGTGCTGTGACTCAACCACAAGTATGGCCGAGCGGCAGTCGTGAGATAAAATTCCAATCGTAGCACTATTGCTATAGATTAATCCCTATAGATTAACAAATAAACATACAACGTGTAACAGAAAGGTTATATGCATCGAGAAATGTGTGAATCTACTCATGAAACTGAACAACTTTCTCTAAGGAACATAGGTCGAAAAACGAAAAATAAATTTTGACCTTCCATACAAAATGCATCAGCTGATAGCTCATTTAGTATGGGAAGTCAATTTTTTTTTTTCGTATTTCGACTTATGTTCCTTAGGGAAAGTTGTTCAGTTTCATGGGTAGATTCACACATTTCTCGATGCATATACCCTTTATGTTACACGTTGTATACTAAACCCTGAATAATGTTACAATAACATAATTAATAGTGAACCATTACCATCGACGTAACTCAATAAATATTCGATCACATGTCTGTCTAACGCCGTGTTAGGACACGAAACGACAGATTACCGCAGGATTAGACACACAAGGCGATGACAAATTAATTCCCAACGTTATTGGTAATCGATTATTTACTAGGTACGTACTCCAAGATGGAATTGTTCGCTAATAAAGCCGGGTTTACATTGTACAAGTGGCTTGCGCGACAGTTGTAAGTTGAATGTGATCTGCGCAATGGAAACCCCCGACATGCACGTAAGCTGCAAGTTACACGCTACACGCATGTAGTTTATAACTTGCAAGTTATATGGGTGTTAACCAATCGAAAGAAAGAATAGAAAAAAGAAAACATACAGTCATACAGTGAAGTATTTTAAGAGAGATTTAATAAACTATCAATAGCAGGAAAAACCACGGAAAAACCAATATCATTAGCTGAATAAGTTAAAAAAATTACTTAGACATTATATTTTTAGACCTAGTACCTATATTTAAGGTTTCTAATGCTAACCTAGAGCTATTATAGAAACGTGTTGCATTTAATTGATTATGCAGCTAGTATTACAATGCAATATTGTACAACCAAATTCCACCAAACCTATGCATATATTTACTTTCCTACGCTCCTACAATCTACTAAATAAATTACGTCATCTTTAGCATATAGGTATATATATATATCTGCTTTGTATTGAGCTCTCCTTGGAATTTAACACATCCGTGCCATACCTCGCACCGTATCTGGCATACCGTTTCAAAGACTGGCATAGCCTTCTCATTTCGGTTAGAGCATTACGTCTTTGATACATGTATATGGAACAGTAAAATAAAACAATTTCTGAAAGAATGTCCAGGTAAAAGTTGTTCAGTTTCGTTGACTGAGAAAATCCTATTAGTTTTCGGAAAGCTGGCCCTTACACCCTGTATAACGTGATAGAATGACGTTTTGTAATACTGCTTACACTAGACGTTTCATATGCTTATCGCTGAATGCCTACTTGAAGCCATGAATAGGTTATCTTACAGCATACAGACAGATAGCAGTTTCAGTAGAATTCTTGTTCCTCGAATACTAACTGAGTAAATTCCACAGAAACTAGGAATAGTTGAAAATGCTCAACGAGCTTTTATGTTCTCTTTGCTTTAGTAATTTAAATAGCTTTGACAGAGTTCTTGATTAAATGTCGTATTTGATATAAATTACATACATACATAAATCACGCCTTTGTCCTTAATGCGGCAGGCAGACCCTCAACGGCCCAAACAAAGGTCGTTACGCCACGTCTGACAAATTTTGAGGGTTATCTATCCCAGATAGATCTGTAAGTATATTGCTAGTGACAGGTTGTCAGCCTATCACCTAAATTATAATACTTTAACAGCATGCCCGGGAGGAGATACAGCTGGCACATGTTTTTTATCACTACCAGTCCAGCAAGGAAACTGATTAACATCTAGCATTCTATCATTATTATACTAAGACACCTGATGGGCATTCGAATATTCGGGAAGCTTGTAAAGCTGAAGTTACGATGGACGCTGCGATTTTCGACCAGTAACCAAATTAAATTGAACTACTAACTAGGCAAGCAAAGTTACAGCACATAACGTAGAAGGCGCCTTATTGACACCACTCACTACATTACCACCTTGTGATCCTAAAGGAATTTTAACATGAAATAAAAACTACTGCTCTAAAAATTCTTTCCGCCATCTTGAATCCCACTTCTGACATCACCAAAAACACAGATTCAATTCGAGCTAAACTCTGAAACCGCATCATGGATACAGGAGGGGAATGTCAAAAACCCTTCTCATTTGCCGCATGAATATTCAAGTCGCCAAGTCGAAACTGTTTCAAGCCATCAAGCTTCGTTAGCCTGGCTCGCTGCCAGATAGAAAAGCTTTTGCACACTGTGCGATCTGGACTCAACGATTCTTTGACTACCATAAATGTTAATGAAATTGATCTTAATAATTTTTATTAAAGACACAACAGGTACAGCTTATTTCTAAAATGAATCTCTTCCAACAGACAGGCTAGAGAAATAGCATTCGTTCATTCGTTGTTCTTGCTTGCCTGTATCGAAGATAATTATTATACTATACTAGCCTGTATGTAGGTATAACATCGATCTAATCTTAATTAATGTGTTTAATTTATTTAACTACTTACTTGAGTACTTCTTAATTTTTCCATACAAGGTGTAAGGACAAGCGAAGTAAGCCATGCAGAATGTTTTTTTTTTTCATAAGTTTTTCATTATTCTGCAATACTTTTTTGTTATCTTATCAACTAAGTATACAAAATATATCTCACTGGAAATCAAACCTACGAGCTCTAAATCAAGTCCTAGGCCCTAACAACTAAAACACAGAGGCGGAGTTATTCAACCGAATTAGCAACGGCCATAAAAGTCGATATAAAAGTTGATTTCTCTGATAAAACCAGTTACGTTAGCTGTAATGAAATTGATATGACTACCTAGTTTTTGCTTAGCCTTGCTTTAGAAAGAATTACCTACCTTATGTTATGAATTATTATATATTATCCTTATATTACCCTTCTACCTAAGTGTGTAGGTAGATCCATGTCAAAGCTAACAAGACGAAACCATTCGCAGAGAGTAGTGAGACAGGGAGAGGAGATGTCAATCTCCCGAAACTATTCCGAAATGCTCGTATGGAGTGGACTGGACATAAACATAAACTGACATTGATGAACCACTAAGCATAAAGCCTGTCCAATTTTCTTGATAAATGAATCGACCACGAATTCATAAATTTTACTAAAATCATCGTCGACAATATATACCTACACCACAACAATATAAAACGTTTAATAGATACAAAAAGCATTTTTCCACATGACAAGAAAAGTAATGGTTGCCTTTAAAAATATACCTATACATTAGTTAAATAGCTTTCAAGAACACCATAATGGCTCCATAAAGGAATTGGTCTACAAAAGACATTACCCTTGAAAGTGAGGTCAGTGAAGAAATGGGGGTCAAATAAAAGGTGTTAATGCACTTACGACCCTTTTAGGTCGTAAAGATTGGGTGATTAGATTGTCAGCCTCAGTTTAGGAACCGACTATAATCGAATTGGATTATCTTCGAAATGTCTACGATGTTTGAAGAGAATAACGTGTGCCGCATAGGAGCGCGGCTGCCACCATTCTGGCCAGAAAAACCGAAACTATGGTGTGGACATTTGCCGTCGACTCGCAAAGAAGAAGAATGATTCTGAATTATTCTCGCATGTTTAATATTTTTCGTGGGCATCGGGTTTTGATGGGAAGACCTTTGGAATTCAAGTGGCTCCTAGCTGGTCATACCACCGCATACGTAGTAGGTATAGTAACGTTAAGGCAGACTTTTTTTTTTATTGTTTGTCTGCCTGTGTGATAAATGAAGTTAGAGGTAGATCACAATCATCTGTAAAATATTATCAAACCTGAGATAAGCAACGATTTATTTCCCTAGCACCTGTTTCTCCTTTCAAAACACAAAGTAACCGGCCACCTAGCCACAAAGGCTTTGTAAATAACAAAGTGTGGGTAGCATGAATCACGCTGTCTAATCGAAGTGTAAGCCGTGAGTAACGACCTGTCAATAGTAGCCACACCCGTGTGAGCTTAGCGGCCGGTAGGTATTTACAATGCATCTTTTACCTGCCTCTTTGGTGTAGTGGTCTAAACATTGGGCTCTCGATCTGGAGGTCACGGATCAATTTACTTCGGAGGACACGTTAAGCTGGGGACAGACGGGTCTGGGTTACACAAAACTCGTCAGAAGCCTGTAGACTATTTATACTTTGACACCAAGATACGCCATGTCCTTCGACCCGACAACCTACCTACAAGACAGACAGAAGAACACTGGAATTGCTACCAATTAAATTGCACATGTTTTGAGTGGCATTTGAGATAAAATTTGGCTGGTATTTGCTGTGCTGAGGTAAAAGCACAGCGCCATATTTTAGGCACTAGAGGTGCGGAAACACGCCGGTCGCCGGTTTCGATATTGACTTGTTTATCGACAATATCGGCATCTATTTCACGGATTTCGGCTCCATTACATATCGATGATTTATACTGTCAGGGCTGCTTATTCGGGTACACTACTGCTTTATACATGGTGTAAAAAACACACTGCGTTCCTTTAAACCACATGTTCTACTACTGATGATAACAAACAACTTTCGCAAAGCATAAAAATTATAGCTCGTAATAAAAAAAATCCATGTCCATACAAAATTGCAGATGATGAGAGCATCTTTGTATGGATTTTTTTTTGTTTAGTATCTTTTGAAAACGAAAACTTTTCAGGAAATGTTCAAAGCAAGAAAACCATTTAGCAGCAGTTTTTCAAAGATAAACGTTCACTTGAAAAAGAAAAACGTGGTAACATAATGCAAATGTGGCTGTTTCCGTTTACTATTAAACGCCGGAAGTAAACCGCCAGGTTCTGCTAACGTTCTTTTTACCGTAACGTTTGAAATTAAATTCTACTTCGTTAATATCATTGCTTCGTTTCACCCTCTTTAATAATAAGATGGTTGTCCTTCTAAATTCTATTTACTTTTGATCGATTAAACCCGAAGCCCGATTTTGCTTTTGATCATTATTATGTATTTTAAATGATCTTTTCAACCAAAAAGGTGTCTTAGTTTTCACATTTTTGGATTCGACAAAAGCGTTTGACACCGTCTTCTTAACTAAGCTTAGATAAGCTCGCTAGCATCGTCGATTCTGTCTCTATCATCTCTGACCAAAAGATATTTTTCAGGCAAGATATTTTAAAATGTACAAGAAAAAACTTATACGATCTGGCTAAACTTACTGTTAGTTGGTATATTTAGTAACTATATTTTGTAATGCATTTCCACTGGCTTAAGTATACCGGGTGTAAGGGACAGCGTCCCGCAAACTGATAGGGGTTGCTCAGTCAACGAAACTGAACAATTACCACCAGGTTTTTTTTCAGGAAATGAAAAAAAAAATTGCTTTTTCATACAAAATGACCACATCGATCAGACAATTTGTATGGAAAAGCAAAATATTTTTTTCATTTCCTGAAAAAAAAACCTTGTGGTAGTTGTTCAGTTTCGTTGACTGAGCAACCCCTATAAGTTTGCGGGACGCTGACCCTTACACCCCGTATTTGACTGTACTGAATACACTTTGTGAGCACAACTTAAATCGCTCCCAGCGCTGCAGTAACGAAAGACGATACTTTAGAACTTAAACTACTTCCCCTTACATCCTGCTCCCAGTTCACTGGATTAAAATACACAACTTTGGCTAATTTCCTTAGTGCGCTTTAATGTTGTACTCAAACTAGACAGTGGTTTACAGGATATCAAGGTACCCAGATAGGAACAGGACATTTTTTTTTTCACTTGGATATACCTATTCAGCTACAATAAAATAGAGGGCTAGATAAATCTATTAATTTTATTTAACATTTTATCTTCAACAATGTGTAAAAGAAAGGGTATATGCATCGAATAACTTTCCCTTAAGAACATAGGTCCAAAAAAGAAAAAAAAAATACAAAATGCATCAGCTGATAGCGCACCTCCACCTTTAATTAAACCTTAACCTAGGTGTTTAGAATAGTATCATTTTTGGCTAACACATGCCTAAAATAATTGTAATCTAAAATTTCAATCACTTTCTAAAGAGAAAAAGTATTGTTAAAGTTGCAAAGTTTCCTCGTTTAGGAGTTATCCTCAAATGTACCTACTAGATATCTATGACAATTCGCCTTGTTAAAAAAAAAACATATTTATTTTATATTTTTTTCTAAATCTTTACGTAATTTAAAAAAACTAATTTCATGGTTTTCAGTTTTAGACCAGCCATTATTTTTATTTTATAATTTAAGTAACTGTACACGCGTGACGTCACAACGTAACATAAGATTTGGTTTCTTGTGTAGAATAAAAACGATTAGTACTATGTCTTTTAAAATAGCAGTGAAATTAATGTGCCCTACCGTTGTTATTTCAATATAACAAGGCGAATTGCCGCAACATTATCACTTGTATTCTCACAAACTTACTGCAAAATAAATAAACAAACGGGATTCAACAACAAGTATAAACCTTCATTAGTGCTTGTAGTTGCTAAAGTTTCCATTTGTATTTCCTGGAATAGTGGAATCACTTGAGGGTCTCTTCGTTGAGATGTTACTTAAGTTTGTACCTACGTCCTACACATTTATAGTTATTTTATCTAACGACCTTATTTTACCTAACCTTGTGTGCGTCACTACCTACAGGTTTACTATGCCGAACTAAGATAATGTGCGCATGGACCTTATTGGAAAGAGACGGTGCGGTGGTGATGTTTAACACAGAGATAACGCCCTACGAAACCGAACTTAGCCGACGTGCAATATTTATTGCACCTCTTTTGGGGTTATTAAAGATGTTTTGTGATCAATTTTTCCAACTTGTTTCAAATAAATGCGCCATCCGACCGCGCTGCTGTTACCCACTGTTTAGTGAGTATTCCCGTGAGAATAAAAAGAGTCCCGTAAAAAAAACAATCTGACTTCAGTCTTGCTTCAGTCTTCTTTCCGGCGGCTCGGCGACTTATCTCTGGTACATCCGCCGGTCAGCTTAAGCCCACGTTATTGCGGCTTAAGAAATAATTAGCGGCCAGACAACCTTCTGTTGGGGTTATATATCTTTTAGCCTTTGTGAACTATTTTTGGGTTTTTTTTTTCTTTGAAACATCAAAGAAATAAGACCGCCAATGCTTTATTTTAATTTTTTGTAGTCAGAAGGCTAGAGACTCGAGGTTTGATGGGTGTTCCCGTAGGAAAAAATAATGTTGTTATTGTAGAATGTAGTCTACAAAATATCCTACGGTAATACACTTGAATATAGCAAAAATATCATTCATGGTAAAGTATAAATTCAATCAGCGGGTCATATTTTGATGTCCTTTCTCCTACCGTTCTCGTAAGAATGATGAACAGTTGAACATTTTAAGTAGGTAATATTTAAAAATGCGCAATCAAACTCGTCAAATTTTAATTAAGTAATTTTACTAGGAAAATTTTGGAAATTGCAGCTTATTTGACGAGATCAACTGAGATGAAAATTCGGAAACTAATTTAAATATTTAAGGAGGCAAATCGGTCGAAGGAAATTAAATTAGATAAGCTTACAAAATGTAAAAGGATTATTTCAATTTTAAAACCATTCTTTATGAAAAACGTCAGAAAGCTGACGGTTTATAAGTTTTTGACTGCAATGTTATAATGTACCAGTTGCTCGTCTTCCCGATAATGTTGTAAACATCAGCATAGGGAACTTCAATGTTTTTCTTACCACAAAGATTTATCCCCATATTCCCCAGTTACCATTCGAACTTATTCATGAACTAACTCATGGAGTCAGTTTGGCCAAGAAGCTAATATCTTACCTTGAGCGAGTTGAAATATTAGAACATAATTCACTTTGCTCTAACCCTGCACGCCAAATATGTACAGTTGGAAGGAAAACAGTCTACATTGTTGAAGTACGCCTATAATATGATATGACAATATTTAAAGCCAATTTTAATATTTCTTCAGCGTAATTATTTTGAAGGGTTAATAAATTTCCTGTCTTTCATACATGTATGATGATTTTATAGATAGCCAATGGGCGCTTTTCCACTAGACGGCACGTCAACGGCAACGGCGACGGCACGGTACCGTCGACGATATCGTAGGTGAGATAACGTATGAAAATTAATGAAATTATATGACACGCTTTTCCACTTGCCGGCACGGCACCGTCACGGCATGTCATCGATTCCCATAGATATTGTCACGTGATCGTCGCCGTGCCGTCGCCGTTGCCGTTGACGTGACGTCTAGTGGAAAAGCGCCCTACAACATACTTAACAAATTTTTAGTTTGTGCCTAGTAAGTTTGAACTTACTCAGAATAACACAGCCCGCGCATTGAAAATTCAAGCTCTTTAGTTTGAATTTTCAAAATTTCTTCAAGAATGGCCTTTAGTTTATATACCCTCTCGGTTAGAAAAGTCGATTTGTACCTAATCCTACTCTACAAGCACTTCGTGCCGACTGTACCTAAACCCGACAAAGCTAGCAACCGCTTGGCTCGAACAGGCTTTCATCCGTGAAAAATTATACCCGAGTAGCAAATACGGTCAGACGCACAAAGGAAACATCCCACTACAAATATGAACGGTAATGCTACAAATAACGGCCAGCCACGGGACAGCTAATTTTTCCACAGTGCAATTGTTTTAGCAGCAAACTTGCAACACGATTGCCGTTCGCATCCTACGAAGCTGTATTGAATTTTCCTGCGGCTACACCATAAAGCCATAATTTTCTGCATTGAATTTTCCTGTGACGAGGCCATGACACCAAAGATAGAATCGACATTTTCGTTGAATTTTTACAATAGGTATAGATAGATAGATATTTATAAAATTCATGTTTTGATGTTTCAATTTTATCACAAACATTTGACAAATTGTTTTTTATATAATTTATTTCTAATTTAGTTAAAAATATTTCGGATTTTGTGAACTGTTAGAAAAAGGGCACTATGAGACTACTGTATACTTTAAGTACCTCTTTTGCAGTTGACTGTACCATACCTGTACTGTACCTTTCATGCCGTGGAAACTCCTTTCAGGCCATTTCACGTCGAGATTGATTATTTGTTTAGTATTTGGGTTGCCTTGAAATATTATCAGAAGTAAGCTTTCATGAGAATAAAAAGTAGGTATTCCGAAAAAGGAAACATCGAATTTTCTTTCAGTACCAATATTTTCAGAATTCCGGTGGAACGCAGAGCCAAGAGGCTTATTGGCGACAAAAATTGCTAGAAACCAAGTTTCACAGCCTGGAACATCGCTGTAAAGTTGCCTGCTTGTCGGTCTTCTACAGGCTGTGAGGTGCTCAAGAGCTCCACGATCTTATCCCGCCAGCTTCCTTCTACCATCGGACATCTAGATGTCTAGACGCACCGCAGGATACCAACCATACCTGGTTGATAAACAATATATAAACAATTCCAACAATACGTACTAAGCGCTTCCAAAACTCTTTCATAATGCGCACGGCAAAAGAATGTAACTCACTACCTGCGTCTGTGTTTCCCAATGCTTACAACCCCCCAACACTTCAAAGTTAGAGTGAACAGGCATCTTCTGGGTGAGCTCGCTCCATCGTCGACTCCGTCTCAATCGCTCCCGACCTAGACTGGAGTCAAGAGCAAACCCATCTTTAAATAAAAAAGTTACCTGGGCTTTTTGTTAGGTAACGTAGAAAATATCATAATAAATTTACAAATTAACAATTCTGGCACTGCGACAGAAAATACGCTGTCGAGGTAGGTATATTCATACAATTCTGCAATCGTCTTTATAACAAAGGTATCAATTCCATCCGACTCAATCGAGCGAAATAATCGAATCGAATTCGTTCTCGATTTCATCTCGATAATTGCCATTGAGTATCGATATGGATCCGATCAGTCTTTTGTCGTTTTATGGCTTACGACCGAAATTGATATTTTCTCAGAAACAAATAGGCATCAAATGAAATATTCTCGATTTCAAATGTATTTTGTCTATTTAATTATCAAATTGAAATGTTACCTAATTAGTTTCTCTAAATGATTCGTATATTGGTAGGTAATATCACTTCTAAAGGTCTCGTGTATACTTAAAAAAAATAGAACTCGTGGGGCAGTTCTGAAATTTTTGGAGACGATTTAATTTTCCTGTCTCTCATGATCAGAAAAAGACACGAGAAGAAAAAGATTTAAAAAATATCATATTCTCAAAAACCGAAACATGAACATATTGAAACCTTTAGATAGAAAACCTTTTGAGCGGTATTTTATATCATTCAAGATTTGTCGGTAATCCGGTCGGTAATCGATTAATCCGGTATGTTTTCATAATAAGACTTAAATAACTAATGTAGCATTCCGAGTGCCAAAATACGAAAAGTAGACTTATATCCGTATAGATCCGCAAAACCTTAAGGTGATTCCTATTGGCAAATGGTTGTTTTTAAAAGGATAATTTCTCTTAAACGAATCAATAGAAAATTCTAAAAAAAATATACATCTTAGAAATTAGTTCATGGTCTACAATTGCAACGTTTGAAAATATTCTAGTTCATAAATAAGTATGCAAAAAAAAATCTGATCGTAAAGCTGTTTTTATCAGTAAATTTGATATTCCTTCTAAACTATTAGCAGCGCTTTCACGTTTCCTTCGGGAAATTATCCGCATTATGATTATCTAAAATTGGATTTTTTAATCCGAGGCTTAGTTTTTATGGAATTAGCTTTTTTGTGCGTTTTGCGCACATTTTTGACGCGGCCACGGACGTAACCGCCACGCTGTAGCGCGCGCTGATTTGAACTATATTCTAAGGCATTACGGGCGATGGTTGTATATTTAGAAATCAACCTTTGTATTTGCCGTGGGGTTACCCCTTAAGGCGATCACTAGCGGTTCTGAAAGCTATTTTTTATAATGACAAATGATACTTCGCACTTCGGCACACGGAGGACTGGCTTCTTTCGCAGATATTAATGAGAGGGGATAGGATGAAGGACTAATGGTTTTGGTACTCGTATATAAAAGATGACAAATTTGCCGATGTAAGAGCTTTATTTGTAAATAATTTTACAATGCCTTATAAAATATATCATAACGTATGTTTAACCATCGTTTTTACGGTGAAGGAAAACATGATGAGAAAATCTGAACATACCCGCGAAGAAATTCAAAGGTCGTGTGTGAAGTCGACCGATCCGTGGGCGTGCTTGCTCGTGCCCTTCGATGTCGACGTATGGGCATGAATATTATATAACTAGTCACTATTTTTCATTTATGCGTGAGAATGTCAACATCAAAGTTAAATGCGGTGATGTATTACTTAAATGACGCTTCGAGCAACGACATTGTAGTACATCTACTTATGTAAAAGCGTTATAATTATAATGTATGTATGTATTATGCTGTGAAATAAACCTTTCACCACCAAACGATGTATCACGCCTCACATGTCGGTTGTCTCTGTTAACTTCTGAAAGGGGACGCCAATCAACGTGACATGGGTAAAATCGTTGGGTAAAATTAATACGAAACCGAGATAATTATGCTCTAGTGTAAGTTTTGTAACAAAAACTAACGTTTGTATTTCTGATTCTCCACAGAGCTGTGTCATGCGGCGACCAAGATCCAAGCCTCGTTCAGGGGTCACCAGGCCCGCAAGCAGACTGAAGCAGAGAAGGAGAAGGAGAAACAGGATGCCCAGGATGCACAGGACAAGGTAAATAATGATATGGACTCCTCGACTATTTTCTAAGGCCCGAGATCATGCGGTGGCCCAAAGAAGCATTCATTGGGATGACGACGTTCCGAAAGCGGACAAACAAATGCCGAATAACGAACAAAATTAAGTAAATTAGACGAAGCCGGAAATCGGACCTCAGCACAGCACTAAGCATGGACTAACTACTCTAGAGGACTGCTAACCGCCATACTAGAGAGCGTACCTCAATACTCGATATAAAGGTCAAAATGCGAGCAAAACCTAGATGGCGCTGGCATATTGCTCGAAGAGTCCGTTGTTAATATAGGTCATAAACTGAGATATAGGTAAACTGAGTAATAAACAAAAGCTCTTGAAAGGTGCGCGCGCGCCGCGTCGCGTCGAGTCGCTTCTCGGTATGGATTGACCCTTCGTCGGCTCGGCTTTAAGCGTGGGCTATTAATGACATTTTATAATTATATAATAACACTTTAAGTAATACTTATTTCTCAATTTCTTTTTTCTCTGTTTACAGGAAGACATAGAAAAGATCGACCTGACTGACCCTGACCTGAACAAGGCTGCGACCAAGATCCAGGCCTCTTTCCGCGGACACAAGGTAACTTGAATTTTATCAGCAAACATGAAAATATAGATACTAAAAGTTACACTTGGGTGGGATTTGAACCCACGATCTTCGGCGTACCGTGCCGTGCTCTAACCACTGAGCCACCAAGCGATTCAAATCACCCTGTGATACTTCAAGCTTCTTACAACGTCAATGTGTGTCGTCGTAACAGCAACCTACCCTCAAACACTATTTAATTTTTTTAATTTCATGTTACACGTTGATCCGTTATCTCGAGTTACATGAGTTACGGCTAACCACTGCAAATCGTATTTTTGTAGGTCTTTTTATTATAATCTCATCAAAGTAATAAAAGTTTTAGTGGATTTATTCAAAAATTTGAAATGTTGCACTTACGAATCTCGATAGATTTTAGGATTTGATTACGCACAACTCTTAGTTACATAGGATGTGCATGGCCCTGTACAATTGGTAGTAATTTTATTTTCTATTTTTCTTTATTGGGAGAAGTAAAGATATAATTGATCAACGTGTTACATGAAATTAAAAAAATTAAATAGTGTTTGAGGGTAGGTTGCTGTTACGACGACACACATTGACGTTGTAAGAAGCTTGAAGTATCACAGGGTGATTTGAATCGCTTGGTGGCTCAGTGGTTAGAGCACGGCACGGTACGCCGAAGATCGTTTATTTTCTAGATAAGGTATTTGTGTTCAATATAAAATGTTTCTAGTCAACGGTTGCGAGTAAGTTAATTATGGTGCGTGGAGATTTTAGTGCCGGTATAATTCTTGCAATAAAATACTACAAAATGTGTTATGTAAGTTTTAAGTACTGTAATTGAAGATTTAGAGGTTGCGTACCTTGACTATAAACTTTGACTATCATATAGCAGAAGGAATTAACTTGAAAACATTGTTACTATCAACCTATCTGCTTTCTGTATGAATAGAGTCTCCTTAATTACTCTTTTCTTTGTTGAGTCTTAAAACCAAATATGGTTGTGTAAGTTTCATTAGAACTAAAAGGATAATTTTATTTCCTATGATGGAATTGCATACGAGGTCAGAAAATCTTCTTTGTTTTATAAAATAGAAAGTGAGTGCGTATCTTGAGTGGTATGTCAATTCTCTGCTAACTAAACTATAATAATGTCAATTTAACAACCTTATGCTGGTATATTTGAAAGTGGATTGACAAAAGACATTCATGAATACGAAAGAGTAGAACAGACTTGGAAATTTATAAAAAAATATGTATAGGTATATAATTACGTCTGTCCCATTTTTCTATTTCAAAATTTGGTCATACTACTAGATTATACAATTCTTCGCTTACTTTGATATACATTCCAAAAATATCTTTTTCTTCTGGAAATGTTTGATAAATATGCAAGATTTTATTGATGATTAAAATGTAGAGTTAAGATTAATTAATAGATTTTAGTGGCTACCCGAACCGCTTAAACCTACCTTTATATAATTATAAGTATTTTATGTTAATAGCTATACTTTTTGTATTTCATCACATAAGAACTTATTGCATCAATGTTCTTATAACTAAAAACATTTTGTTTTTAAACTGTGTATACCACACCCGCTGAATTTCCTGTAAATTGCTGATAAATTAAGAATTAAAAAAAATCTGAAAAAAAGAATATATTACAAATAAAGTATTTAATATTCGCCTATATGAAACTTTGTTTTATTTACAATTAATTCTCCCAGCCCCTGTAGCATGCCGTCGCGCGATAACGAATATATCGCATCTATCTGTCAAACTCCCATACAATTTGACAGATAGATGCGATAAAATGTGTAATAAAACGGCTATCACGGCCCTATCGCGGCCGCATGCTACGGGGGCAGAAATTGCTTAGCAGACTAATAAAATTAAACAAAATTTTACCATGGTTAAAAAGGCGTCTAAACAAACTTCAACTTTTTTATAGTTTTTAGGAAAAAAATATAATATTATTATAGAGTGTAATTATATTATCCTTGATTTATTATAGCCTTATAATATCAAATATCAAATCATTTATTCGCCATTAAACAAGGTAAGGTATAAAAGAGAATATGATCAGTTCGTTTCGAATAATATATGGTTCACTTGTTTACTCATAAAACAATAGCATGCAAATTTATTATTATTCTGATTAAAGATTCATACTTCGATGTAACCTTGTGATCCATACCTCGATATAACCAAAACCAGCAAACCTGAATATTATGTCTCAAAGTAACAATTCGACTCACGTTTTCAGCATTGACTTGACGCGAACCTTTCTGTAAACATTTCCATTTGAAGCCTTCATTTTATCATCGACACGCAATGAAAATACCCCGTATTATGATTTCATTAATAACCATTACCTCTGATAACACGATTTCTTTGATTAAATTTCGATAAAGGAGCTCTATAGTATTCATTTCTGTATGGATTTCTAGATTTTGTTCTGGTTTGCTTAGGATTTACTTTATTCTTTAGACCTTTTAAAATTATTTCTGATTTTCTCCATGTTCTCCATATTTTGTCAATATCATTTTCTGGTTGAACAACTTCTTCATACGCATACTGAGTAAATGGCGTATAACTCTTATAGCCTACAGGTTGTTGCCCTTGATTATTCCATGTATATTGGTTTCTGTAAGCTGGTTTTCGAATATTAGCCATATAAGCTCCGTAATTTGTTAAATCTTGAGGAGAGCTATAATCATATTTTTGACTTTGGTAATTCCATAAGTTTTGACTATCAAATTCAAATGGATATCTTGGTAGCGAAGGTGAGCTTGGAAAATTACGTTTATGAAAAATAAAATCATTAATTTTAGAATACTTTGCTGGATTCATACCACCTAAATTAGATTTAGTATTCACGTAATAATTATTAATTTTAGATAAGCTTGTTGCATCCTTACTATTTCCATTACGCAGGTTATTGCTAAAATTCGTGTTATATGGATTGTTCATATTCTTGCTAGTCTGGTCATAATAAAATTGAGCTGGTGAATTTTGATTACTTTGAGGAGAATAATCCACAACTGTGTATAACTGTCTACCCTTTCCATTTGTGTCTTCATGTTTTTGTATGACTTCCTGTATATCCTCATTCTTGATAATAATATCGCCGATTTCAGCTGAAACATAAAATTAAAGAATATTTTTTAAGATTTTTATGGGAAGAAAACATTTGACTATAACAAAAATATGCTTTAAAAACATTAACCTACTTACCATCTAATACAGAACCCATTAAATCAGGAGGTGAAGAATTTTTTTGCGTAGCCGTTATATCGTTTGATGGATTTTTATCGAATAATAAATTTACATCTTTGACTTCTACAGATTTAGTATCTGTAAATGTCTTTATTTCTGTATCTTCTGGTATCCCGTTGTTATAGACTGGATAACGATCTTTGCCAAAAGAATGATTTGGTGCATCAAAAGTTTCTGACTTATGACTAACAGTAATATCGGTAAAACTTTCTTCGTTTGGGACTTTAGTGGCAGGTTTTGTGCCTCCTTTTAGCTTTACCTCTGCAACAGGTCTTTCTATACTCACAGATTTGTCTTTTTTAACATAAACGTTTAGTATCGGTAGAATGTGTTCTATGTTATTATTTTTCTGTTCAGCTTCTTCATAAAAATTTAAAGTACCGGTCTTTTTATATTTTATTGTGTTTTTCTTTTCTAGTTCTAATTCGTTTATTATTTGTACTTCTTTATCTTCTTCTTCGTGGTAATCACTATGATGATTAACATGATTTTTCAACTTTATCATATGATCATGATCATCTTGCAATTTGTGTAAATTTTCGTTATCCACTTTGCAATCAAAAATATGAACTGATTCTAATTCATGCTTCTCAATATCAGTATTTCCTATTCTATTAGCAGCATTATTATCAAGGTTTTTAACTGGGAGTATTTTGGAAATAAATATAGGTTTCTTAATATTTAAATCAGTTTGAGAAGGTACCTGTTTTCCAGCTTTGTTTAGAATGGTTTTAGGTATTTCTTTTTCCGAAGGTTCAGGTGCTGTCGTTTTCAGATTGAGTGGATATTCTATTTTGACATCATCCACTGGTCTTATTTTAGATTTTATTTTTCCTTCTTGTTTACTAACTTTTTTCTGATTAATTTCACTTTTATGAGTATGTATGACTGTGGCATTTTCAGTCAGTTCTTCATGATTTTTTCCACCTGTTAGATTGCTCACCTCTTCGTTGTTATCCTTTAAAAGAACATAACACTTAAAACACACTATTCAAATAAAAAAATAAATCTTTATTAATTTAGAAAAGCATACTACCTGAATGGTTATATTTTTAACACTTCCAACTTCGTTATAAAATGAAAACACTATAAGAATATGTAATATTAAAATTTTGTTCTTCATTTTTAGTTATCTACTATTTTTAAAGACTTAATGAACGTATCGTAGCCAAACTAATGAATGTAGAAAGAAATGAAGCAAAATCAATGTTTAAATTTTTCTTTGCGCAATCGATTATCTTTGGTTTACATTCAAGCGTAGAAACATTTAGACTTAGTCATCTAATTAACAGAGATATAATGAAAAATTCATTAATCATTTATTTCCCGTTTTTATGACGTTGTGTGAAGTGTGATAATGTAATGTGACAAAACTTCAAATAAATGACGTATGAAAATAAGTTTTCCTAATATCACATCACAAGTCTGGCCGCTGCATGCATTCCTTAACTAATTTTAAGAAAGCGATGTCACTCTTTTAACTTTGACGTAAGAACAAGATAGGAAATAAACATAAACGCATGACTTTGAAATTCCTAATCTGACATTTATAACGCTTTAAATAAGGAATTATAAGAAGTAAGC
This sequence comes from Scrobipalpa atriplicella, assembly GCA_029255725.1. Lineage (NCBI taxonomy): Eukaryota > Metazoa > Arthropoda > Insecta > Lepidoptera > Gelechiidae > Scrobipalpa > Scrobipalpa atriplicella. The sequence goes on from JARACY010001418.1 coordinate 32,266, forward strand.
ATAGATTATGCTCTCTTATTTTACGTCGAATAAGCAGCAATCTTACGTCACATAAGAAATGTAAAAGTCATGTGTTTATTTGCTATCTTGTTCTCATGTCAAAGTTGAAAGAGTGACAGCGCTATCATAAAATTGAAATGGTGCGGCTAGAATCGTCAGCAATGTGTGTACCGTAAACATATTAAATCACTTCCACCGATCATAATTTTCTCCACACGTGACTTTATGAAGTATCACATTCTCTATTATAACAGTAGTAAAAACTACCTCCTCTGTAAATAAATTATTATTTCAGTGGCTAAATCATAATCAATTTTTAAACTCGTATTAGAAATCTTTTTATTTATCACAAAACTAGTAAACAGATGGTAAAATTGGTTATGTATGTTGTAAATGGTGAAACAGAGCTGAAATAAAATATTCTTTTCAGATAATCGTATTATTCTTTTCCCGTGAAATGTCGAGCTCGCTTATATTAATTAGCTTCAAGTTTAATGTCTCGCTCCTTTCGCTCGCGTAACGTATTGATTTATTCATATTTAGTGAAAAAACGAGCTCGCTTCGCTCGCGGTACAAATTTTTCCGTTCGTGTTTCTTGCAATGTCGCAAGCGGCCTGATCTAACTTCCCAGGCACTTTGTAAGCCAATATTTTTTTATTTTCTGAAAGACTATCTTAGTGAAAGTTGTTTAGAAAAAGTGGATGGAAATCAAACAACACTTTTTCAGTTTTTTTTTTTTATTACAAAACTATTTAGATATGTAGTAAAGATGTCGGAGGAGTGGATATAACTCGATAACAGCTGAGATTATAATGACGCTGAGGGTTATCAGTCTGGAGACGCTGCGGAGGAGGTCCAGCCGGCTGCTCAGCGGCGAGGATTTACGTAAGGAGACGGAGCCGTACTTCTCCATGATTACTGAGTCTTTTGGTGGGGTTACCTGGCGATAATAGTACATTACTATAAAGGTCCGAAATCAAGCAATGTAAGGTCGAGTAAGATTGGAAGGCCGAGACGCAGAATAGTCTGAGTTATTGCATAAAAAAATAAGCTACTAACCTTCCATGCTGGACTGGGAGTGATAGAAAAACATAGAATGTGCCAGCTGCATCTTTTCCCGGGCCTGCTGTAAAAACCAGGTAAGGGATTGGAGGGATTCATTGTATTGCAGTTTAGGCGATGGACTGACAACCCGTCACATAGCGATACACATAATCATCTAAAATGACCCTTAAAACTTGTCAGACGTGGCGGAATGACCTTTGGGTCGTTTTCGCTCTGCCTACACCATTAGGGATATACTTAGGCGTGAATTTATGTATGTAGGCATGTATGTACACCTATGTAAAAAAATGAGGAACTGACCAAAACTGGAGTCGGTCCATCACCAGCCGCTGTTCCCTTAGCTGCTGGTAACTGTAAACATTATTTGAGGGTGAGAAAGATTTGTGAAATAGTTTTGAATTACCTTAAACACTGTGCCCATTTCTATTGATGATGGCACGTAGGGTTTTGGACATGGCTGCAAATTGCAATAATAATAGTATGTCATATATCATCATCATCATCGTCAGCCACAACAGTCCACTGCTGGACATGGGCCTCCCCAAAATTGGGGGTATATGCCATACTCACCACGCTTGGCAGGCGGGTTGGTAAGCGCAGTAAAAGTTTTACATTCACAGGGAACGCTGCTGCCTATTCCTTGGATTTATCCCTTAGTCGCCTTTTACGACACCCGCAGGAAGTTATGGGGTGATGCTATTCTTCTAACCCAGCACCACACGGGCATGTCATATAACTGAAATGATATACCAAGATATTTTATCAGTCTTCGTTAAGATCTCATAAATAGAGGACTATAACCTACCGGGAGTTTGACCATATTTTAGGGTGTAATTCTACCCATGAAATTAAACAACTTTCCCCAAGGAACGTAGGTCGAAATATGTATATATATAATTATCTGCTCATAATTGTCTGTAACTAACATTTTTATTTAGGTGATCATATCTTTTAGTACCTATACGTATTTATGATCAGCACTTGAGACTGACAGCGAGTTTAAGTTCGTATCAGAAATGTCATTTCAGTACAAAACGACCTGTCAAATCCATACATAATATTGCTCTCAATCTTGAGATCGATTTATAAATACGAGCCTAACATTAAAAATAAAAATAATGTGTACCTAACCTACCTTTGACAGGGAAGCCACGTCTTTGCGCGACGGCGGCGGCGGCGGCGTCAGCGGCGGTGGAGGCGACGGCGGCGGCGGCGGCGTCTAAATTGAAAGGCCATGACCAATATAGACCAAGAGCATGATGCCGATACACTTGTCTAAAGTTAGGATAATATTAAATAAATGATACCATTTTGATTTAATGATGCCTGTATAGCAAAACAATACCTATTTATTGTTTGTAATCCAGTAGCTTACAGATACAGCACGCCTTCAAAAATTTCGTAAATTCGTTTTTCTCGCACGATGGCCGCTTAAACGCTAGCTGGCCACCAGTGGCCGTATAAGGTATAGTATAACCAATATTGCTATACGGCCACCGGTGGCCGGCAAGCGTTTCAAGCTAAATGACCGCTGCTAGCGGTTGTCTAGAATAAAAAATTACCTTGTCAGTGGCAGCGTTGGTAGTGACACCATTCTCAGACAAGTTTGCCATCTTGACATCAGCGTGTATGGCCTGGGTGTTATTAGTGACGATGTCAAGGGCGCCCACTGCATCGCGTCTGTATCGCTTTTGGAAAGGTATCTGCAGATATAATCAGCCGAAGACTAGATGAATTTTCATGTAGGTCTATCAATCGTTTGTAGCAACCTTCTAAAGACAACACAGCCAAGAAGAGACTTTCGATACGTATATTTTTTATTTCCTACTAACCAATAAAAAAGGTAAATAGTTAAATAACATAGTCCAATAACTAAGGCCCGTATTTATAAAGCGATCTCAAGAGTGAGTGCAATAATAAGTATGGATTTGACAGGTCGTTTTGTACTGAAATGACATTTCTGATACGAACTCAAACTTGCTGTCACTCTTGAGAGCTGATTATAAATACGGGCCTAAGTATCATCATATAAAACGAACATTATGTAATCTACTACTTAACCAAGAACTAACTGTCATTAGAACTCTGGACATACAAGAAATTTGATCAACTAGTGCCAAATTTTTTTCAGATGCAATTACCGTTACACAACTTAGACACAACAATTATTTTTATTTTGATCCTGTCACTTTCTAAAATATGAATAAAATAGAGACAGAAATACAACAGCTGGTTGCAGAAATACAATCCTGTCAAATTGACATTACTCGCTTTAAATAAGATGGCATACTAGATGATGTCGTCCTATTATAAGAGTTGAAAGTCACTTTGACAGAATGATTTCTGACTTACAACTAAGCTACTAACTATAAGCTGTTGTATTTCTGTCTCTATTTTTTTATAAAGTGACAGGATCAAACTAAAATAAGTTAAGTTGTGTCTGTAATAGAATCGGCAGCAATGTTTATTCTTAAGACTAATTTGGTAGGTACTGTTTTTTTTTATTTTTTTTTATTGTAAATCGTATTTATTGAAGTGAAACTTCTTTAGCGTTTAGAGGAAAATTTATAGGTCGCGACACGGGCATTGGCGACGATTTTAGATTGTCCCGTTACGATGATATCAGAAATGTCAAAGAAGTTTCACTTCTAACACGTGAGCTCGGCACACACGCTCTTTTTTGTTTATAAATTATAATTTGATACTTACTGGACCTTCAAAATGTGCAAAGACTACACATAGACTTGATAAAATTATTGTAAAGGTTATCATTTTAACATTGTTCAAACTAAAATCAAATTTAAAATTTCTCATAGGTATTTTAGTACCTCGAAAATTGTATCAAATATTTTTACTGCGATTATAAAAATACAATATCCTGTAACGATTTTATGTAGAAATAAATAAAATGTAACTTATTTTCCGTTTACATACAAAATAGTTGTTGTACAAAAGAAAATGTTGAAACTTCTATTTTTTTTGCTCGTTGCCGCTCTCTCTTCAAGTCATGCGCATAATGGAGGGGTAAGTATTAAGTTGTCTAAGGCCCGTATTTATAATAAGCTCTCAAGAGTGACAGCGAGTTTGAGTTCGTATCAGAAATGTCATTTCAGTACAAAACAGTCAAATCCGTACTTAGTATTGCTCTCAATCTTGAGATCGCTTTATAAATACGAGCCTAACTATAGTAGGTATAATTTTATCTCACGACTGTCGCTCCGGCCATACTTGTGGTTGTGTGTACTGCCTCCGTGGTCTAGCGGTCTGAGCCATGGGCTCACGACCTGGAGGTCCCGGGTTCGATTCCCGGCGGGGAACAATGACTTTGTGTTGTTGTTTCTAGTTTGGTTAGGACATTGCAGGCTGATCACCTGATTGTCCGAAAAGTAAGATGATCCATGCTGTCGGATGGGCATGTAAATAGTCGGTCCTGCGCCAGATTTCTCTCTGGTCGTGTCAGTCAGTCTGTCCCATCAGAATAAGAGATTGAAGGAATAGAGAGTGCACTTGTGTGTTGCGCAAACACTTGGGCACTAAAAACTAGTCTCGCGCAGTTGGCCGATCTCTGAAATATTGGCCGCCGTCACCGAAAATCGGTTGGGAGGACTATTACTATTAAGGGTTGTGTGTACGGACGCGTGCCTTAACTACAAGTTTACTATGACAAACACACACACACACACACTAAGGGCAAGGTGTGTGTAGGTAATTATAACACACGCACACAATTGTGGCTGAACGGCAGTCGTGAGATAAATTTATATTGAACTAGCTGTGCCCGTGACTTCCTTCGTACGCCCGGTTTGTATGGAAAACACGCAGTTTCGAACATACTGAAAACGTTTCTCCGCGCGCGGAAGCGTGTTTTTCATTGTATGATCTTTGTCTTTGTATGAAAAACACGTATGTTCAAAAACATTGTATGTTCGACACTGCGTGTTTTCCATACAAACCGGGCGTACGAAGTCGCGGGCACAGCTAGTAATAAATAAATATCAAACAAATCATTGGAAATATAGCAGTAGCAGTAGAATTAAAATCCATGCTAAAGCTATACCTAACTTAGCGATGTGATGTATCAAGAAAAAAAAAATAGATTTTTTATTTTATTTCTGAATGTAGTCATTGTTTCTGTTTTACGAAACGCTAGATAGAATATGCACATATATTTTGAAAGAATAGTATATTAATAGTCATTTAAAAGAATGGCGCATCCAGTAGATTCGCAGTAGGTACAATAAATATATCCAGAGTTCTATTTCAACCAACCCGTCGAGCTTAACCTAAATACCTTTGACAGAACTTAACTCATCAAACCATGACAGGGCCCGACTTAAGATTCACCAAACTCATGAAATTCTCTGACATTTACATAACAACGGGAATCAATATTTCGAGCCGCCTTGACCTGAATTGGGCCCCTTAGTGCGACCCTGGCCGCGGCTGTTTATAAAATAAAGGGTGGACGGAGTTAGGTACGTCCTTCAGATACTTATCTTTTGTTAGGTGGTGTCTGAATAAGAAGTTGGAATTACTTTTTGTATGAATTGCGTGATGATATTGTATTCTTGTTTACAAGAGGTAACTTTAGGTAACTTTTTGATTACCTTTAATTAATAGTCCTCCCAACCGATTTTCTGTGATGGTAGCCAATCTCCTAGAGATCGGCCAACTGCGCGGGACTACGCAAAAGTAGACTTCACTTTAACCTTTTATTTCAATCTCTCTTATTCTGATTAGACAAATTGACTGACATGACCAGAGAGAAATCTGGCACAGAAGCAAATATTTACATGCCTATTCGACAGCATGAATCATCTTACTTTTCGGACATTCAGGTTATTGTCCCCCGCCGGGAATCGAACCCTCCAGGGTTGTAAGCCCTTGGCTCGGACAGCTAGACACCAGAGACAATTTTAATTATACAAAATATTAAAACACTTTCATTGATAGTTCTGACAAAATATGCAAAATAATTATTTTTAAAGTTCTCATCGATTCTTGAAATAAAATGGCAGCAATTCGTAGTTGCAAAAATTACGATTTAAGTCTATACCTGTACATTCTGTCATGAGAGAACAGAAAGGGACGGCAATAATTTTAGTCGAGATTTAGTTAAGTTGTCGTCCACGAATCGATAGCAATGTCAAAGAAAATATAATAATATTAGCTATGTCGGTGATAGTGGTCGTTTCGTTACTTACTCTACACAGACTACAGTCAGAGGCCTATTAGGGGGTTTAAAAACTCTGACGCCAGGGTTCATCAGTTCTTTCGCTGACTTATCAACCCACAACAAAGCAGAAGCATGTCTATAAACAAACATAACTAATGTAATGGTCGCATATATGGATAGTGGAGTCACAGATCGAACGGTGGTGACTGATACGGGAGCCGTAGGCCCGTATTTATGATCAGCACTTGAGACTGACAGCGAGTTTGAGTGCGTATCAGAAATGTCATTTCAGTACAAAATGATTTGTCAAATCCATACTTAATATTGCTCTAAATCTTGAGATCGCTTTATAAATACGAGCCGTAGTTTTGAACCGCTCGGATTGAATTCGCATGCGAAAGAGCAACTTTCGCATGCCAATTTGTATGGAAATCGTATGCGAAAGTTACTCTTTCGTATGCGCATTGGAGTTCGAGTGGTTCAAAAATACGGACCCAGGTCGTATCGACCTGCTATGCGAATACATTGTCATCGCAATTGGGACATGCCAGGGATGTACTCAGGTGCCCCACGACCACGACAATTGAAACATTGTTGAAATGTCGGGATAAGGTAAATTCCTATGATTTACCACCAAAATTTATCGCGAGTGCTTAAAAAGTTATATTGAATGAATTTAAGAAATGCGATACTTAGTTCTTTAATGAGTGTTCATAACTTCTTCACTAAAACGGCTGGATGGATCTGGGTGATATTTGGTATTGGAATAACACACATTGCTACTTTCGGCGAATGGCTAGTCATGAAATAAACGAGAAAAAGTGAGAAATGTTTTCAAATTGTTCTAGAGAGAAATATAATTAGTTATTTACTTAATGGAGTACCCAAAAACAGAAATAACTTTTTTTCGGAACTATCTAACTTTAAACTTATTCAAAACCTAAGGCCCGTATTTATAATCAGCTCTCAAGAGTGACAGCGAGTTTGAGTTCGTATCAGAAATGTCATTCCAGTACAAAATTACCTGTCAAATCTACACGCAATATTGCTCTCAATCTTGAGATCGCTTTATAAATACGAGTCTAAATGTGTTCAGGTCAGATCACATTTTCAATGTTGTCTTTGACGATATAAAGTAATGACTGCACTAATCAAGCCAAGCATTGTGTTTTTCTGAGTGCGTCTCTGTCTCTACCTTAACTAAATGTATCTAGTAAGGCCCAATGTACACAATGAATTATGAAGGTAATTAATTAGGTGGGGTACAGACTGGCGATCGCATTGACAAAATAATTTACGACCCTGTATCCAAAAGACAACGCTTTGACATAATAATTTATGACCTCGTAGGGAATACTACGTTTACGGCAAATATTCTGAATCGTTCGCATGTCGGTGTAGTTTTGATTTATTTCCTTTCATATCAAAAACCACACTAACATGCGGGCACGATTCTTAAAACTACAATTTTACAAATAGGTAGGTAAATCGATATTATTTGCGGGTCGAGTAAGCCGGTATGACCCTCTGACTCATCATCATTCTCTTATTCTTATTAAATTTCAAAAAATAGCATCACCTATTTTTTGAATTTATTTAGCATTTATTTCGCATGTGGTCGATCAGATGATAAACAAGTAACAGTCATATTATTCCCCATTCATCCAGACGTTCCGTGATGATGCCAGCTTGCAAGCCGATCTGATGCCGCAGGAGTTGAACCCGGAGTTCAGAAGCCAGGCCAACGATCCTAAAAAAGTATGTATTAACATAGCGGGTGTAAGGGACAGCATACCAAATACTCAGTCATCGAAACTGAACAGATTTCAACAGTAAATTCTTTCAGGAAATGAAAATATATTTTTTTATTTTCCTATACAAAATGACCACCTCGATCAGACAATTTGTATAGATAATAATAAATAAATATTAAAATGTTTTATTATCTCCACAATAACATACAAGAACAGAAAAACAATACATCAATAATTTGAGCAAAACATGTTATATGTGGAGACTGGCTCCTAAACTAGGATACCCTGTCATATAGGTCACCAGGCCTCCACCGCCGGACTGTTACAGAACAATATATTGGAGTTAAATATAGTCTAAAAGAGAAATAAAAGATTATTAAGACTATAATAGAATAAATTTATGAACAAATATATGTGTGTGTGTGTGTGTGTGTGTGTGTGTGTGTGTGTGTGTGTGTGTGTGGCAGTTAATGAAGTGCTAATAGACTTAGTTAAATCGTATATGAATATTGTGTATGATGGGGACAGCCCTACGCCGAAACTACCGACTTGGAACAGGTTGACAGCATTTGTATGCAGTTGTATGGAAAACCCAATCATATTTTTTTTCCTGAAAGATGTTCCTGGTGGAATTTGTTGTTTCGTTGTGTGAGCAACCCCTATCAGTTTCTGATATGCTGTCCCTTGCACCCGGTATACAACACCTTCGAGATTTTTTTCTGAAAATATGAGAAATAAGAAATCGAAAATTCAACCGCTGACAGCGGATTTGAACCTGCGTCTTTGGAATACCGTCCCAACGCTCTAAACCTACTGAGCTACCGCGGACAAGCCTGAGCGGCGAATTATTAATCTGCTATTTATTAATCGTCATTTGTTTTGTCATTTTTCTTTGACATTTTATTTGGTCTTGATAAAGCTGAGTCATAGTAAAGGGCAAGTCTTAAAATGGAAATTTTACCAAACTACAGCCCTGATGAGTTGTAAGAAAAAAAAAGAAATTTCATTAATTTCGCTGTAAAGAAAAGACTGTGTCACAAAGTTGTTACAGTGATGGAACAGTATTCTAAAAACCCTTCTTAATTTCTTTATAGAATGTCTACGCGGACCTCCTCCAGATCCCAGAGTTGCCCTTTCGACCCTTGCTGCCATCAATGACCCGAGTTCGTCGTGACGTCATATCCGAGTCTGATTACGCCGTTCAACCCCATGTCTCTGATTACGCCGTTAAACCCCATGTCTCTGATAACGCCGTTCAACCCCGTGTCTCTGATAACGCCGTTCAACCCCATGTCACTAGTATTACCGAGCAAGTCAAACAATACAGGTAAATCTTTTTTTATAATATTGGCAGCATCTACTCAGCAGTGGGTAGATATAGGCTGAAATGATGATGATGTATAATTATTATGATGAAGTATAATATACTGATGTTGCAGCAAAAAAATGCAACGCTGAAACTGTTCAGCTTTGCAACTTTTTGCTACAAGTAGTCGGGACATAATCTTTCCCAAAAGAACTCAAAGATTACCGGTCTGCCGGAATAGAACAACTATCGTCCAGTGAAGTCGCTTATGGGCGGCCTACTATTGAATAAATCGCTGAGTTCCATCCATTGGTTTTATTTGGGATTGATAGTGAAGTGGATAGGGCTGCTGCCCCTTGTGCAGGAGGTCGTGGTTCGAATCCCACCACGTACCTACCAATGTGTTTTTCGGTTTCCAAATTTCATACTGTACGTTTATTCGGCGCTTTTACGGTGAAGGAAAACAACGTGAGGAAACCTGCCACATACCTACGAAGAAATTCAAAGATTGTTTTTGAAGTCGACCAATCCGTACTGGGCCCACGAGGTTCACTAATTGAAATTAAAACGCACTATTCGGGTAAGCTCGTATCCCTCGGTGGGGACGTTTATGAGCTGATGATGATGAGTGCCAGTTCTCCATGCTACTGGGTGAGCTATTTCCACGTATCTGTTCTGTCAAGAGAAAACCCACCGCAGATAGAAAAATCTAATAAAATTTATGTCCACAGTCGAGTGATCACTGGTTTCGTGATAGTGATGGCCGTAGTCATTGAGATCATCGTCTACGTCATCGACGCCTACCAGTCTGAAGTCGCTTAGAAAAATACCTACAATTCTTACTTTATAATATTAAAAAGTATTAAATTGTAGAACTTGTTTTATTAATCCAAAGTATAGTGTGCACGCCAATGGACGTGTTGGTCATGATAGTCCTCTTTGTGATAACTCCAACCTTATGTTATCCCATCTCTAATTTCCAAATTGACTGAACAATAATGAAAATCAAAATTAAAAATATTTTCTACAGTTTATTTTATTTAGTCTGTCGTCATCTTCTGCACCGTCTTCTTCGCTGTACCGGGCTAGCAGTTCGTGCATCCTTCAAAAATAAAGACACATTTTGTTACTTCCAATTTTTTATTAATTTAACAATAACGATTCAGACATTCACGGGCAGATTTTTTGCTACTTGAGGAGAAGAAAAAGGTTGACGAAGGTCGCAAATCATGTGACCCCTTGCGAATAATCCATAGTCTTTCAATTGAACTAATCTAAAGTTAGGCTAAAGTTAAGTTAAGCTATATATTTAGTATATACTGTCAAATATATTTTATATCAGAGTGAGAAAGTTCAAATAAATTTGAATAATGTGGAGTCAAATAACAAATCAAACAAAAGTAATAATAGTATTTTGAATGTTTATCAAGATATAATCATTATCTAGTTACCTTTAACTTTACTCTTCTTCCAGTTAAAACGTCTTCCTGGATCCTCTTCAGTGTCACTTTCTCCAACTTGGTTCCTCAGTCTGTCCAGTGTCGCAAAGAGCTTGTCAACTGCAGCTAAGAAGCCTGGTTTGGTCTCTTTGCCTGAAGGCTGGGTGGTTTCTTGTTGCGGCATTGGGTCAGAAGGATTAAAAGCTGCTGTCAAAACAAGCAAAGAAAAATTTAAAGTTGCAGATGATCAGTAATTTGTACAGATGTGCCTTAAATTTACAAACACTCGCAAATGTTCCTCTGCCACAAGATGTTTACGTAACTCATTTATCTAATTTAAATACTGTGCAATTGTTGGGTCAATGCACATTGGTAAGCTATTGGTAGTTGCAAAAATCACGACTTATCTCATATAAGTACCTGTAATTTTCTATCATGAGAGAACAAAAAGGGACGTAAATAATTTATTGTCGTGCCTTTAACAAATCGATAGCATTATTTAAATGGTAGGTTTTACCAATAAAGAAATATGTCGTCAATCCATCGCATATCTTCGTGAATAAGAAAAGTGTACCTATAACTAATTTATCGTGATAATTCAGATAATATTACTCCTTCAATTATCAGTTCATCATCATAAATTTAAGAGCTTTGCTTTGCTAGTGGAGTAATCGCCAATTTTCCTTAGATTCAGCCTTCTCCTTAAATTCTCTTTACGACGTGACCTCTATCTTCATCAGTTCATCTTGCCTAAATAGTTTTCTTATATTTTCACAATTTCTATTCTTACCTCCACCCTTACCACCTCCGTAATTCATCATCCTCCTATAAAACCGCTGCCGCATGTACGGATCGTACGCATCATTTTCAGGAAGTTTATACCTGTCAAACTTCACTAAAAACGAATTCAGAGCTGTCATGAAAGCCCTTCTATAACTTGCTACCGGCATATTGTCTCTTAACATCAGCACTGGTTCGAAGGGAAACATCATTCCCGCCATTGAAGCTATGATAGGAATCAGAGGCGCTGGGAAGTAGTAAGAAACTAACTCGACAGCACCGTTGACGACACAAGTGGCTATGTTCCTCATCACTGAGTTTACTTTTGGTGCATCAAGTATGGACTTTATTGGTCCCATCATCAACTTGTAGAATATTGCCACTGGTGAAGGTTTTGTATTGGTTTTCACTTTGATCACGATGTCCTGTTTTACGGTAGCTTCGGTTGTACTGGCTTCTGATTGGTTGTTGACTACATTGCTAGCAATATTGACTACGGTGTCATTTAGTGGTACAAATGGTTGGACATTTGTTGGTGGAACATTAATTGCTAGTTGGATATTTGTTGGTTGGTCGTTTAGTTGTTGCTAAAAACAGTTATAATAGTGTAGTGTACTTACTGCTATATTCTTGAAAACTATGCTTGAAAAACTACGTAACTTTTATCCTTTCGCTCTTAGAATTATCTTAGCAATTAGCTTAGCATCTTTATCAGTTTGTTTGTATATTATTAATATTTTGATTGTAATTAATTTAAATAAATAAAGTACTTACTGACAGAGCAAGTTTAAGACTGACTGTTAGACTAAACAGGAGGAAAAATGCGTTGATATTCACAGTTTTCATTTTGATAAGACACATTTTTACAGTTTTTGCACGCGTATTTTTGTTATACTGCCAGTAAATATTTGATAAGTTGTGTTTTTTATTTTTATAAGATATAATAAAAATCCACGATTATGGATTCGATTTTCAAATACCATGCTTAGAGACTCACGCCTCTATTGACATAGGTAGGTTATTATCATGATGAAATATATCCCAAAATATTCAAATACTTGATCACTTTTCTTGACACACAATCTGGTGATTCGGTCTGTATTGACCTTATCAAACTAGGGTCAATCTGATGCATTATAAAGATAATACAACGAGTATCGATTCGGTTAGGGCGCGACTTAACTAAATCTTGACTAAAATTCGGCAAAAACACGACGATATATCTCAATTAGGATGCCGTTCCTTTCTGTTGTCTGATGATAGAAAATGACAGGTATAGACTTATATAAGCTAAATCGTGATTCCCACTACGTTCTCCAATGAATACGGTGAAGTAAAACACTGTGACGAAACCTACATACAACTGTGAAGAAATACTAACGTTGTACGTGAAGTTGACCTAATACGTGTAATGGACCCACGTGGTCGATGCCAATCGTCCTACCTCAGGGTAGGCTCGGTAATGTATATTAATAATCTGTGGTGATGAAATGAAAATATTGCAAGCCATTGGAATAGCGTAATAAAAAGTCTAGATCAAACATAATTCCAAGTAGGTACACATTATTTCTTATCAGTTCTTTATGCAATGAAATATTTCATGAATGCATTTCTTACACTGTGGAACTTTAATAGTTAACTGAAACTGTTTTCCATGGAATTTAATTACTAAAGATAATTGGCTAGCACATTGCTTAAAGTCAATAGACAGATTCAGACGTTGTTTGTAAAATAGGTAACAGAGAAATATGAGAATATACTGCATAATTCTGGTGCTAGTGTCCACCATTTTGAATGTGTTTGGAAAACCTCAGGTTTGTATGAGTTTCTAATTGCCAAGGCATCAAACGAAACACAAATAGTACATGTAGGTACCTACTAAACAAAATTATGAACAAAAACATCAAAGTAGTGCGACATGCTGGTTACTTTCAGGCTTATTTTAAATAGGTAATTTAATTAATTTATTTTTTAACAAAAAGTTAAAAAAAACAAGTACGGAAATTTAGATACAACAGGTTCGAGTCAATGGACCCGATTATACCTGGTGCCAAAGTTTTTAAACCGCTTAATAGCACAGCTTTTGACATGGTTTGTGTAACTACCAAAAGCCAGCGACCGGGACCGACAGCTTCACGTGCCCTCTGAAGCACGGAATCTTTTTTTCTTCCAGACCATCAGGTGATTCAGCCTGCATTATCCTTACTAAACTGGGGAAAATCTCATAAAGTGATAAATTGACAAATATCAACTTTGTGTTCCCCTCTGGGAATCGAACCCAAGACCTCCGGATCCCATGACTCAGACCGGATGCAGTTAAATGTGACCAACTGATCATCAATTATCACGTATCTCTTCTCAGGTCCCGTATGACTACCCCCCAATAGGTCGACAGGCCCTGGAAGGCTCTGACACGCGCAGGGGCCAGGCTAACCCTCACCCCTCTGACATCAACCTGAACTACGAGAAACTCTTCCCGTCCAGACGCAAGTGGTCAGACGACCCCAGGGAGAAGTGATCGTGAACATGGACGAAGACGAAACTCGGGGAATTGTTTAATTGCAAATAAATGTAATTTTAAGTTAAATATGAAAGTGGTTTGCTTTGTGTCTGACTCCCCCTTTTCTTTCTTTCTAGCCGAGTGCGTTTCGAGTCGATCGACCCGATAAACCCTGGTGTCAGAGTTTATAAACCGCCTTATGGTACAACTAACAGGCCTCTGACATCTACATCGCAATAGGACGACAATCTCCCCCCTTCTGACATCAACCTGAACTATGAGAAACTCTTCCCGTCCAGACGCAAGTGGTCAGACGACCCCAGGGAGAAGGAATTATGAAATAATTATGAATTTGTTAATTGCAAATAAATGTAATTTATAGTTAATATTATGGTTTGCTTTGAATCTTTGAGACCTATTTATCATTATCTATTTATCAATAATAGTACATATTTGAATAAAAAAACATGCAATATTGACAATTTGAGCAGCCTGTATGGTCCTAACCAAACAAGCAAAAATATCACATATTGATAATGGTAGCAATTCGTAGTTGCAAAAATCACGACTTAAGTAATATAATGTCTTTACCTGTCATTTTCATCATCAGCGAACAGGGACGGCAATAATTTTAGTAAAGATTTATTTAAGTCGTGCCCTCAACGAATTGATAGAAATATTGAGAGGAAATTCAACAAAAACCCGATTTAGCTCAATCTCAACTATGCCGTCCCTTTCTGTTCTTAGGATTTATATCAGTTAAGTCATGTCATTTGCAATGCCGAATTATCCTCAGGATTTAACAAATGAATCCGTGCCTCAGAAGACACGCTACACCAGATCAATCGACACCCCAATGAGGTTGTTGTGTGTGGCGCAGCTCTGACACGCGCATGCGCAGGGGCCAGGCGAACCCCTTACCCCTCTGACAAATTTAATACCATACCCTCTAACTAGGATGAAGGAGCGGTCTAGCCGTGAACTGTTATGGAAGGTAGGGGGAAAATATCGAAGTAAGTTTATTTAATTTCAAGCTTCATTCACTAAGTCAAGATAGCAGAAAATTATTTACACACAACTTTTATTTACAATCTCTGACAATTAATGTGTACCTACGAATATAATACTTACCTAACTATAACTTTGTAGTAATTAAATCTAGTATTAAAAAAATGTTTTGTTACGTAACTGTGCTCTGTTTATTCGTAAGTATATTATTAAAAGTCAAATTTTTCGTTATACCTTATAGGCTCCATCCTCCGCCTCGCGTCGTGATAGTCGTCATTTCCCAACTCGGAACAAATTTCTTTTTTATAATGCTTCTCCAACTGGTGCCTATTGTCTTTGGCGTCGTGGAGTGCTCGTGCAACTTGGTGTTCAGTGTTGAGCGGATTTGGTCAGACCATCTGGTTGTGCTGCGACCTCTCAGCCGTTTACCATCGACCTTGCCAGTATATGCTGTTCCAGGTTATGTCCAGTTTTACGGGCGATGTTAACAAAATTAGGCTAATTAAATATACCAGCTTTGTGACACACCAGCGTCCGTCTGTGCAAAACCACGTTTATACTGTATTAAAATTTTATCAACTGATTATGGAATCATGATACATTCAATAGTAACCCTGCTTTCAGATTCAAATAGCTATAGCACAATTCCCAGACCACGTCGATTTAGAGAAACTAGGCGAAGTAGATTTTAACAACGAAAAATATAAGATTTTGCGACCCACACTCCATAAAATTAGAGATCACTTTAAAGATGTCATGATGGAGAAGACATCCGACTTGCCTGATGTGAAGGTTTTAATGGACAAGAACGGATTTAGACATTATTGGAGCACATTAGACGAAACGAAGACGAAAAATGAAGTAGAAGAATCTGCTAAAGTTAAGAAAATTACGAAATATGAAACCAAATCTAAAAAACGAAAACTTCCGCTGAAAATGCCAAAGAATGAAGTACTAAAAAAGATTAAGGAGAGATGGTTGCAGAAAAAGAATAAGATGTTGAAAACAAAGCCATTAAGTAGACATGGGAAGAAACTATACCGTGTTGAAACTAAGATACTGTGTCCTTACTTTGGACTGATACGGACAAACCATTACATGGATGACGAATCAGCAAAGGATATTTAAATAAATAATTTCAGATTGGGAAATCTGTTTCTTTTTACTTCCCGTTCTAAATGATTTTTTATATAAGGTTCTACATTTCTTTTTATTTGTATTTTCGGTGTCTTATCGGTAGAGCGAGATTATTAAAGTCAATTTCGGTCTCTTGTATCTTCATACGTTTTACTGTCTCGTACTTCTTCTGAGGCATTGCCATAAATTAAATAAAACAACACCTTATGACAACAGCACGCTTCTACACTTTATTAAAAAATTAAATATAAAACATAACCATTATACATTGCCTAGTCATCGTACTTTTGATCACAATACTTGACTATACTATACATATATTAAAAATATTATTTATTTCAACTGCATTTAGTGGGATATCTAAATTAAATCATCCAAATTCCTTATGGATACTATGAATTGCGTAGGATGGTTTTGGGTTAAAGAACGGTCCTTTATCAGTGCGGGTGGTTGCTGGCCTGCTGAAGACTGGCCACCAGGTCATCGACATTGACGCCAGCAGGCACTGGTGATGCTAGCTCGGCATATCTGCTCGTGTAGTCACGTTGTTCGTCCTGGGTAATTAAACATAATGAAAATATTAATAAAAAAATAATAAGATGTTTATTAAGTTCTTAATTGGCATTTACATTTTACAAATAAATTGGAAGTGTTGATTCAGAACAAGTAATTTAAAAAGTTCAAAAAACCTAGTTATGTTTTTTGATCTTTTTAAATTACTTAGTTACGCAGTTGCGTAGAAAATGAGCTTCAAAACTTTAAATCGTTAATAGATCCTAAACGGTCATTCAAAAGAAAAAATATGTAGGAAACCTAAAATAATTTGCAAATACTTATTCATACCCCACTCGGCATAGTTTGTAGTTTTTTTTTTTAATTCACAAAACGGCATCTGATTGTCACCATATTTAAATATTATCAAAATAATGTCTTCAGTATAAGACAAGCTTAAGTAATAAATAGTAAGTAACTAAGTAGGTACAATATCGATATTGATATATGCCTCTGAGCTCGTGAAATACGCAGCAGCTTTAATATATTATTATACAGGGTGTCAAAAAAGTAACCACGTAATGTACCTATTAGTGATAGTATATTTTAATTTTAATATTTTATTAATGTGTGTTGTATATGAGTAATATATTACGTGGTTTAAAGGAACGCAGTACTTTTTTTAAGCCCTGTATTTATATGAAGGATCTGCCATGGTGACCTCCTGGTATATAGTGGTAATATTATTGAATGGAACTCCGTGAACGGCCATTTTGCTTTACCTCGTTCGCATACAATTTGTATGATCAACCAGATCCTTTATGTTTTAATAAGAACTGAATAATTATAAATTATAGCTGCGTGTGTGACGGGCTTGAACTGAAGAAATAGCATTTGAATAATAGAATATTCTTTACACACCTCTGCATTATTATATCAACATAATGTATCAAGGAACTTGCGTTTAAAGCAAGAAAATAATCCCAAGGGATTTAAAGTTGTATGGAAATCCTTAATAGCCCAAGGGTTATTATGTGATTTGAATTTGGAATGTCATGTGAACTACTAAGAAAATAATTTTCAGAAAAAAAAAATATGGCTGTGTGTGTATTAAAACTGTTGCCACACTCGCCTTCTGCGCCTCCCGGCGAGTGTAAAAAGGCTGTATGACTAGTTATCTGTATGTGCTCTTTGCTTTGTATAAAAAAAAGAAACTAAAAAAAAGAAAACGCGGTTTGATTTTGCAAAAGTTTTTCTCTCATTGATTATTACTTCCATTTCGTAAATTGTCGAGTGAAATTAATATTTTGACTCCAGAAGACATTGTGACTAGTACTTATTTTATCGTATTTTGTTATTTATGTTGAATATGTTAAATACGATCAATTCGTTTTTTGGAAAAATACGTAGGTAGTGGATTGTGAACGTGAAGTGTAGTTCAGTGAGTGTGAATTGACTTTCGGATCTGTTGCTTCTGGTATGTTTTCAATATTTATTTATGTATCAATATTACATGATTAGGTATATTTCTGAGCTTTATTATCTTACAGACGCCTGCCACCGTCTAAGTAATCTGTGCAGTAGGTGTGTAAAATATAGTATGCTCCTCGGGAATAAATGTGTCTTCGCCTTGGGCAGACTTGAATCCCTCGCTACATTCAGGATTCTTGTCATAATTCCCTCGCTTCGCTCAGGAATTAAAGATTTAATTCCCTCGCTGCGCTCGGGAATTAATCCTAGAATCCTTCATTCCGCTCAGGATTCAATATGCTGCCCGTGACGTTAGACACTGCTTTATTCCCTCGTTGCCTAATATACTATTACTTACCGACATAACTGGGTAGAGGACCGCAAGGACCACGAGAAAGAGGAATAGCCACTTCATCTTGGAGACGGTGGCCTATATCACTGTTTAGCTGTATAACAAAAATCCCCTTATATAGCTACTGTATTTGAAAACCATGGCAAAACTATTTAAATCTCCATAAATTATTTTCATCTAGATCGAATTCATAGAGATTGATTAAGTTTCTTTCTGTAACGAATCATATGTTTGTATTAGGTATGGAAATATCTAAATGTTATCGAAGTAAGTTCAATTAATATTTTTTTGAAGTGAAACTTCTTTAGGCGCGTTAAGAGTAAAATTTCGGGTCCGGCGCCACTCGGCCCGCGACGACTCGGCCCGTAGTTTTTATACGTCGTCTAAAGAAGTCGAATTACAGTCGGAAAAAGAAGTGTCGAATTAATGATTGTACAACGGAGAGTGTAATATTTAAATACATACTTTTGGATCAATAAAACAATAATAAAAGAAGTATTTATCATTTTATTATCATGTAATGGTTTGTATCCGTATCAGTCCAAAGTAAGGACACAGTATCATAGGCTCGTATTTATGAAGCGATCTCAAGATTGAGATCAATATTAAGTATGGATTTGACAGGTAGTTTTGTACTGAAATTACATTTCTGATACGAACTCAAACTCGCTGTCACACTTGAGAGCTGTTTATAAATACTGGCCTTAGTTTCAACACGGTATAGTTTCTTACCATGTCTACTGAGTGACTTTGTCTTCAACACCTTTTTCTTCTTCTGCAACCATCAGCTTTCCTTGATCTTTTTTAGTACTTCATTTTTTGACATTTTCAGCGAAAGTTTTCGTTTTTAGATTTAGTTTCATATTTCGAAGTTTTCTTAACTTTAGCAGGGTCTTCCACTTCATTTCTCATCTTCGTTTCGTCTAATGTGCTCTTTCCATACAAAATAACCACCTCGAGCAGACAATTTGTATGAAAAAGCATTTTTTTTAATGCTTAATATCAGTCCTCGATCTTCTTTTGTTTTCGAGTTATTCAGGATAATGTAAAATATTCAGAGTATCATTTAAAGTGTTATATTGGATAAACTTTTCAAGTTAGATAAACAAAACAAAATTATATTTGATAGTAATAAAATAGACTACAAAATGCATATTTTTAACAGGCATGTAGTTATCGTGCCTCTAAGTGCTGGAATGATATACCTCCACCATTACGATGTATGGTTTCCAAGTGGAGTTTTAAAATTGCTTATAAAAATCATCTTCTTTCAGCACAAAAACAGGCACCCTAACATTTACACTATTACAAATATTAACACTGTTAACACCTACCTACAAAACTAATTACCTTATTACCATTAAATTATAAATTAATAAATCTGAAACTACCTACCCACTTTATTCTATGCGCACTTATTATTATAACATTTACCTCAGCTATAGTTACGTATTAAAATTGTTCTATACTTATTGTTTTGTTGTCTTTTGTATTGTTAATGAATAAACGTTTATCTTATCTTATCTTATCTTATCTTATGCTGCCTTTATACTTCATTATGAAAAATATTTTTTTTGTTTTTTTTTTACTTTTCGTGGAGATACACCTCCAAAAAAAATATACATGAGTAGCCACTAATAACTACTACATACACATGCATAAATATTTGCGAAAATCTTCGTGCGTCATGTAAAAAAAAACAATTCTCGCACAAGTAGACACTTACTAGCAGTAGGGGAAGAAATCTGGAAAACGTGCTAGCTAGAAGCAACTTAATATAAAATTTTGCTAATAGACCTTTTCCGGGGTTTTGGACATCGCTGAATCCAAAAAATCCTCTTTGCATTTTGACATTTTACAGCTGAAATCCAAGATGGACGCCAAATTTTTTATTTTTTCTACAAAAACATACCATGTGGGGTATTAAACGAAAGTGCTACTTGAGTAGATTACGAATATATAGCACACTGCTATATTAACCCTAATCAGTCGAACAATATTTTTAAAACAATTTTTCAGATATAGGGTTTAGAGTTTTTTTTCCAATGCTATAGCTTAAAAATTATTGGCTAGACCTTTGTGAAATATTTTTTAAATCACTTGAAATATTCTCAATTATAGCACAAAATAAGAAATAAACGAAAATATTAAAAATCAAAGGAACTTATGATTTAAAAATATATATAAATAAATTAAATTTTGTAAGTATTTGAGGGTGGGAAGCAAATCACATACCAACTTAAAAAGTTGCTAAGAGAACTTTTTCGAAGCTCATAGTTCATACAGAATATGTACCTATGCTACGTATATGTGCGTATTTGGAATCAACGATCTGCAAAGCTTCAAAAAAGTTCAACTTTTAAAGTATGTGATTTGCTAAGCAATGCCTATCAGTTTCTGGTACGCATTTCCTTACACCCCGTAGGTATATGCAACATTATACCGCAGGAAACAGGTTTCCTATTCAAAAACTCCAGTCAAATATTTTTTCAGGTATTTATCATTATGATAAATGACTGTTATTGTAGTGATATAATCACTACAATAAATTTCCCTAGCTACAGTGATCGAGATAAACTAGGAGAATTTAAAATTCACGATCAGGAGTATATTTTACTCAAATCGTCACTCCACAACGAGGCCAATTTAAAAGCGACTGGAAAAGACCGACTGAAGGTACTTATTTTTGTATAATTTTTACTTTTGATACGATCAAATTATACATTTCCATTCAAGTAGATATATTTAAAAAAAACTATTTTCCTAGAAAAAATAGCCCTCGATTCGGCTTTGCAAACGACTTAACTAAAATGAGTCTTTAATGCCATTTTCTGCTAATTTAAACACTATCCATACAAAATTTTGATTCACTATCCATCAAAACACTCACAACACAATTTCTTACATTCACGTCGTGTTGGTTTCATTTAATCACCAATCTTTTTCCAGTTTTATACAACATCACAATTCCCAGAACACGTTGATCTGGAAAAACTAGATGAAGTAAACTTTAAAGGTGAACTGTACGATGTACTAAGACCATCCCTCCATAAGATAAGATACCGCACCAAAGATATAAGAAGAGACACTGTCCTTCCGCTTGCACAGTATGAAGATCAGAACGGGATCAGCCATTACTGGATCCCATTAGATAAAACAAAGTCCAGAAAATCTGAAGTCGACAGCTTAACTGATGATGACAGCATTACAACAACTACTGAAATATATACGACCTTACCGCCAACTAAAAAAAGAAAAAAACGAAGACGGCAAAAAGTTGAAATGACGAAATATGAATTTATGGATATGTACTGGAAAAAAATCAAAGAGGACCAATCGCGCAAAGAAAAGGAAATTTTAAGGAAAGGTGACAAGTTTTTACTAGTTGACACTACTATGTTCTGTCCCTATTTTGGTATTTTTCATACAAAACACTATTTAAGACAAACACCTGCGTCAATAGCTGCAACATCTACGACAATACCTACGGCAAAACCTACGGCAAAACCTACGGCAAAGCCTACGGCAAAACCTACGGCAAAGCCTACGGCAAAACCTACGGCAAAACCTACGGCAAAGCCCACGGCAAAGCCTACGGCAAAACCTACGGCAAAGCCTACGGCAAAACCTACGGCAAAACCTACGGCAAAGCCTAAGGCAAAACCTACGGCAAAGCCTACGGCAAAACCGACTGCAAAACCTACGGCAAAGCCTACGGCAAAACCGACTGCAAAACCTACGGCAAAGCCTACGGCAAAACCTACGGCAAAACCTAAGGCAAAACCTACGGCAAAACCTACGGCAAAACCTAAGGCAAAACCTACGGCAAAACCTACGGCAAAACCTACGGCAAAACCTACGGCAAAACCTACGACAAAACCTAAGGCAAAACCTACGACAAAGGCTAAGGGAAAAAAATAACCTCAACACAACACCTGACAACAACCTTACCTGAATCTGTGTGAGTGATGCTAAACAAATAGCCGATCTATTTAGGGATCAATTTCTGGTTTCGTCACCATTGGGGTCGTCATCGTGTTAGGTGGCCAGCCCAATGCTGAGACTAAACGTGATCTAACCTTAATCAGTGCAAAATAGTACCTTGTTTATCGAGGGGAGAACATGACCGATTCCCACACGAGGGTGTAGTTTGAGGCCCGAAGCGCAGCTGAGGGCCTCAATACACACGAGTTGGGAATCGCATTTTCTTCCGAGTTATACATAGTGCTTTATACTACACCTACGAGGAAAATATAATCAAAAATCCTTGTAAGATAAAGAATGATATCACTTACATGAGAAGATAACTTAAGAACATTTGAAGTGTCATCATCCATGCGAACAGAACACAAACAAACAAAACACATATTAATACAGTTACACATTACATCGAAAACACTAAACACTTAATTTACATTAAATAAGTCATATAAATCAAAGAACGAAAAAGAATTCGCGCGGACATGTTGATTTTGCCATATTTTTTACTTAAAAATATAAAAGAGACAAATGAAGCAAAGCACATACTGCCAAAAAATGTAAGTGGCCAGTATCATTTTGTGGGCTTCGACATACAAACTTTTTGTTTTTTGGCATCCGCCTGTTTCTAGTTTTGAATTATGAATTTAAAAAATATAAAGGAGGGGAGAAAATACTTTCTCCCCTAGGGGAGAAAGTAAATCCCATATATTTTTGCCGCCCGCATATTCGTTCGCTTGGATTTACGTACTTTCTTTCCTTTTTTTAAGTAAGAACTAATATACTTTCCGAATAGGTGTAGTATAAACAATTAAACGTGTCATAAGCAGCATGGTTACAGGTAGGTAAATCAGCATTGCATATCTGAAACACATAGGTGTGTACATCTACCGAAAAGTCCGTGCACTATTTTTCAATGCATGTTGTTTCGGAATTCACATAAGACCATATTATACCGGGTGTAAGGGACAGTGTCCCGCAAACTGACAGGGGTTGCTCAGTCAACGATACTGAACAACTATAACCAGGCTTTTTTTCAGGAAATGAAAAAAAAATTTGCTTTTCCATACAAATTGTCTGAACGAGCTGGTCATTTTGTATGAAAATGCAAATATTTTTTTTCATTTCCTGAAAAAGATCCTGGTGGTTGTTGTTCAGTTTCGTTGACTGAGCAACCCCTATAAGTTTGCGGGACGCTGTCCCTTACACCCCGTATTATAATGAAAAGGCGATTAAGGACACAAATCAAATACAGAATCAAGAGGTAGTAGATAATTCAGATGTGTTTCAAGAAGATGTTACTGCAGGATTTCATATTCAACAGCAGACATTATCTCCACCTTCAAGTGCTTCTCCTGCTCAAGATGCAGATCAGGAGGCTCCAGGGGAACCAGATGATGCTCCTCGTCGAACTGGACGGCCAAGAAACCTACCTCGTCATTTGAATGATTATGTATTATCTTCAATAAAGAAAGATGATGTTTCGGAATAACCTAACATTATTTGTAAATGAACACCTATTGTAAATCTATGGTTTTAAAAAGGTTGTTATGTTGTCTATGACTCTTTGTACTATCCTAAATGGTGGTTCTAATAAAACTACAAATATACATAAACAATAGTGAGTATTAATTAAGAAGTACCTACATGTATTGCCCGATTGTCAAAAATCGTACCTACAGGTGATCTGTCAGAGAGATCGAATTTAGGCTCGTATTTATTAAGCGATCTCAAGATTGAGAGCAATATTAAGTATGGATTTGACAGATCATTTTGTGCTGTAATGACATTTCTGATACGGACTCAAACTAGCTGTCACTCTTGAGAGCTGATTATAAATACGGGCCTATCCAGGACCGGATTAGCCCCAAGGCAAAGTAGCCAACTGCCTAGGGTGTGTAGAGAAAATCAGTGTGTAGGTACATTTTATATGTAGTTAATTCTTGCATCGATTAAGGTTAGGTTCAGTTAGATATTGCGTCCAAAAATATAATTAAAAAAAAAGATAAAGTATATTAAAGAGGTATTGTATACTTCCTAAACAACATTTTAATTTTAGGAGAAAAATAAAATAGCTTTTATGACTTGCAAACTAATTATTTTATTTAAAACAAATAAACGATACTGAAGAACTACAAACATAACATACAATACAATAGTGTTCCTATTTTTGAGAATAAAAAGACAATAAGATTTCCTATAAAAATAAGTCGACAACAATAAAATGTTATACTGGCTGATATCATACATTTGGATTATTATAATGACTAAAATATTTAAGGCTAGGGTATTCACTTTCACTATCTATTGTTATGCAATAAAATTGGGACAATTTTGAAATATGCATCAGATTTATTTTAATGTATTAATTTTAGAAGATATTGATGCAACTGTATACCTCGCTAAATTTTACAAATATTTATCATTATGACTTGCACAAAAAAATACAAAACACAAAGTAGGTAATTATAATTATAAATTGTATTATTTTTGTACAAAAATCGCATTTGACTAGGTAATCTGGTGGATATGTATTCACTCATAAATACCTAAATTGTTGGTGGATAAATACTACAATGCTATTTTATTACAATTTGTCATTATTTATTTTACAATTATTACAGTTTTACAATATTGTTTGATCAATTATATTACCTAAATAAACCAATGTAAATTTATTAATTAATTCATTAGGAAAAAATGAGTGATTTCGAATACTCCGTCATAATACAGGGTGTTAATTTGATTGCGTTCCATAGCCTAACCTAAGGGGTATTTTAGTAACGTAAAAGGAGCCCATAAAAAATATAAAAATAATCCAATAGTCTTGCCGCCGCGCTATAATCTATCCCACGCGACGCGCGCGTCGCTATTGACCATTGATAGCGATTCGCGCGGGCTCGGTTATAGCATGAGAGCTAGATGCAGCTTTTGGAATCATAATAAATACCGACTATTGTTATATTTATTTTTTACTGTAATTTTTTTATATTTTTATGGGCCCTTTTACGTTACTAAAAACACCCCCTAAGCTGTGGCATGCAATTTAATTAACACCCTGTATATTTTTAACTCTTAAAGTAATATTAATTCTTAAAAGTAGTGTTACGAGAACTTCCGACCAGTGACTCGTAAGACTAGATATAATTATAACCTAAAATTCAGTCGAGTCAATCGCTAAAGCACATAATATTATTATAAATACAAGCGATTTGTCTTCAAATACAAGATTAACTGGTGATAGTCTAAGAGTCAACAATATATTTAGTCAATCAATTTTATTAGAGTATCAACTACTATTTTCAGCTCTGAATCGACCTAAAGACTGCATTTTCACTGAACCACAGAATATACAGTAAAAAAAGTACTGCGTTCCTTTAAAACACATAATGTATTTGTGATATACAATACACACATTTAATAAAACAAATAGAAATTATTTATTTTTATTTTAAATATTCGTAAAACAGAAACAAGTTACGCATCCCTACGGCACGCACACTACGACGTTCGTCGCCTGTCTGGACGCGCCGCCGCGCCTTAGTGTGCGTGTCCGAGAGATAGGGTTACTTCTTATTGTTTCATTAATTAAACAAAAAAATATTGTTCGTTATTTAATGTGTGTTTTGTGGTCACACTAATACATTAAGTGGTTTAAAGGAACGCAGTACTTTTTTTACTGTATATTCTGTGGTTCAGTGAAAATGCAGTCTTTAGGTCGATTCAGAGCTGAAAATAGTAGTTGATACTCTAATAAAATTGATTGACTAAATATATTGTTGACTCTTAGACTATCACCAGTTAATCTTGTATTTGAAGACAAATCGCTTGTATTTATAATAATATTATGTGCTTTAGCGATTGACTCGACTGAATTTTAGGTTATAATTATATCTAGTCTTACGAGTCACTGGTCGGAAGTTCTCGTAACACTACTTTTAAGAATTAATATTACTTTAAGAGTTAAAAATATACAGGGTGTTAATTAATTGCATGCCACAGCTTAGGGGGTGTTTTAGTAACGTAAAAGGGCCCATAAAAATATAAAAAAATTACAGTAAAAAATAAATATAACAATAGTCGGTATTTATTATGATTCCAAAAGCTGCATCTAGCTCTCATGCTATAACCGAGCCCGCGCGAATCGCTATCAATGGTCAATAGCGACGCGCGCGTCGCGTGGGATAGATTATAGCGCGGCGGCAAGACTATTGGATTATTTTTATATTTTTTATGGGCTCC
>JARACY010001419.1:0-58945 GCA_029255725.1 Scrobipalpa atriplicella
AGTGGGGGAGGGGGACTTCACAGCTTTTTGATTTAGTACCGACAGTTGACACAGCGTACAATAAACAAAATGGAAACCAGAGGGCGTCACGCACGGTGCCCCTTCGCGCATTTGGCGGTAATTTCTTTTTAACAACCCTGTATAACCCGTCAATTCGTCTACCAACTCACAGTAAATCTACTTTTAAACAGTCAAACCTTGAAGGCCAATTACATAGTCTGGTATTTAAATCGATGGATAATTAGCTGTGCTCTTAAACGAAATAGCGTCTCAACTCTGAAGTCGTAAAGAGTAAGTTTTAATGATACGTAAATCAAAGTTTGTAGCCCGTGCGGCAGTTTCAATGTAACTTTACAATCTGGCCTTAGAAGATTAGTCGTAATGTTACTAAGTCGGTTAAGTGATTCACGCGTGATTGCCTACAATCTACATTATCTATGTATGTGCTGGACGGTTGGGATTGCCGCGTGATTGATGTGCGAGTGCGACCACATAACAAAACAAACAAGGAAGGTAGGATTGTAAGTTAATTTTGATTGCTAGTAATCGCCGTAATAACTACCTTATTTAATAACTATGGTTTTATTTAATTGATTTTCATTGGAACTCTTTTTTTAACGGATAACTCAAACAAATAAAAAAGCGGAATCGAAATTAACAAAATAAAAATACAAAATTAATTTTATTTAAAAGCCTGTGGTGTCCCACTGCAGGGAAAAAGCCTACTCTCTCTTGCTTCCATTTTTTCCCGATCTAGTGCCAAATCCCGCCAATCTGTCAGATATGCGTCTAGCTCGTCTCCATTTAGCTCTATGAAAAATCTCACTTTACAGCGAGCGCTATAACGAAATTCATTGTGTATATAAATTATAACAAGGAAACAACTTAAGAAAATTCTTGTTGCCCTCTTTTGTGTACCGAGTGTCTTGAAAATTAATAACAATTTTGACGATGTTTAAGACTATAAGCACCACTTTAGCGAGAGTCTGCTTCTAATTACATTCGAGCAATAATATGAAGTGCTTTTCAACTTGACGTCAATATTTATTAATTTTAACTCATAAGTACTTTTTACACGTTTTACGCTACGCTGTAATCATGCAGCTTAGATATAACAAATATATAGATAAACTTTTTTAAATACAATTGCCGAAGAAACTTATTTTATAATTTATGAAATTCTATTTTTATTACAGTTGTTTCCATATACCACCTCATCTGGCAACTCTACCTACATCTCTAAGATTAAAATGGCTCGTATTTATAAAGCGATCTCAAGATTGAGAGCAATATTAAGTGTGGATTTGACAGACCGTTTTGTACTGAAATTACATTTCTGATTCAAACTCAAACTCGCTGTCACTCTTGAGAGCTGATTATATAGGTAAATACGGGCCTAAGAAATTAAGAATGCTTAGTAGAGCGCAGAACAGCTGCTAATACCTATAGGTAGTGCTATTATGTAACAAAACTGACCTAAATGCTCCGAGCCCCAGTTGTTTCAATCTCCCAGCCTATCTAGCAACTCTCAATCTCTAAGTTTGTGGAATAATTTAATAATATTACTGTACTCTGTGTCCATAACTAATTCGTCAGTCTCCTGTCATGGCCTGAACATCTACATTGAAGCCAAGTGGAGCGCAAAACAGCTGATACCAGTGCTACGTAGGTAACAAAATTTTCAGTAAAACTGACCTAAATGTCGGAGCCCCAGTTGTTTCAATATCTAAGCCCATCTAGCAAGTCTACGTCTCTGAAGTTGGAACAAAATAGGTCTTACCTACTTTCTGTCACCAGCTCGTCATTTTCTTTTCATTGTAGAACGCCTACATTGAAGCCAAGCGGAGCACAAAACAGCTGATACCCTACAAAGTGCTACGTAACAAAACTGTCAGTAAAACTGACCTAAATGTCGGAGCCCCAGTTGTTTCAATATCCCAGCCCATCTAGCAAGTCTGCATTTCGCTCAGCAGGACGCCTTGCGTCCGCAGCTGGCACCCGTCCACCCGTCCACCCGACAGACTACACACAGTGCTACCTAACCAAATAGAAAATACCATTATTCACCTACGACAAGGAGGCGTTCGACCAACGTTATTTATAACCAGGTTTGTTTATCTCCGCAGGATACTTGGACTGTATTCGTGGCGAACCTCTCGTAACCCTTGCCAGAATACCAACCAACATACTTGCAAGAAATATATCACAGGAAAATATTTCATTTCATGGAGAATATAGTCAACTTTCCGGGCTCCTAGTTATTTTAAAGTATACAAAGTCTTCTGATACTTCAAAATGACAAAGACACCTTCTTATTAGACAGAAAAAAAAACATCTCGAAACTTAGTTTGTGTCGAGTTTGCACAGTAATGACTTCATAACATAAAACTCGACAGTACAAATAAGAAAGAAATGCGCACACATTCATTGTCATTAGTGAAAAGCAAATATTATTTTCCCAAACAACGGAATTAACGCTACGCAACAATACACAAGTCGGTATAACCATTATTCTGTCATTATCGTTAGGTCGGCTTCACACACACACGAGCCGCAAAAAACCTTATACGTAGAACCTACACATAATATAGGCATCCGAGTTTCTCGAGTAGAACTGCTAAGTCTCTTAGGAATGCTTAGAATGAGATAGTACCCGTTAAATTAGGTGCCGTAGAAAATTCGCCGCGTTCTAACTTAAGAGGCAAGCTTGAAATTTATTTTAATTCAAAGATCTCTCGAGTTTTCAGGGCTGAAAATAATTTATAGGCATGTCCAAAATAGAATCTTTACACGTGTAAGAGTTATATTAAACATTGATTTCATAAATATTTATTAGAATCAGTAAAATTTATGTAAGACAAATTCTGGATTATCTAGTGAGTGAGCACAAAAATAAAGAAAATAATATTGTAATCGGGCGGAAGTTTGGCTCAGGATTTTCTATAAGTACGTCTACCGAGTACATCAAGCGAAAAACTCGCTTCACGAGGATAGATACAATATCGCCGATAGAGTATTATGTTTGCGCACCGAGTTGCGCCAATTTCCCACAAATTCAATATTCGAGCCGATATATTCCATTTCAGCGACACCACGCAATACAATATTTAATTTAGTTTCTTTCAATCTGTAACGGTGCCATCTTGGAACGATAATAAAATGAGGCAATCATAAGATCCAATTTACTTGCCGAACGCAAAATGAATAAGAAATTTGTAAGTGAAGTGATATATTTCATGTCCAGACGCTCGTTTCGTTGGTCCGAAGCAATCTTGGGGCATTCAAATTGATGGTAAGGGTACGTTTCACCATTAGAGGGGACTTATTAATTCCCCTTTCGACAGGCCGACCGAGGAGGCCATAAATTCACCTCAACCAAAGGGATGACCAATTTCAGAACATTTACGAGCCACAAATTACGCGACCGCTGAAATATACTGGGCTAGGGACTGAGAAGGAAGGGCGAGTGAGAGAAAGAAAGCCCAAATGTTAATTTAATGTTGAGAGCCACGGAAAATTGCTGGAGTCCTCGAGATGGGAGAAATATTAGCGAGTATCCGCGGAAAGGTCCACTGCTAATTTTATGCAGGGTAAATGAGAGGGCGAAGCGATGACTCAAGACCCTCGATCGATGCTCGTTAAGCATAAGGTTAATATCAAACCAGATAAAATACATAAAACAAACGATGGGAAAGATTACTTGATAATCATTTGAAAACGATAATAATTTCGTTTTTAAATATTGCATTTTTAATCGAAAATTACCTAGGTACATTTTACTGAACGGTATCGATACTTACTTTCTTATCTTCTCTGGCGTCGTTTCCTGACACTTTTTTTCCAAAATTTTGTGCTTCAGATAAACCGCGTCTCTGTTGTAGGCAAAGTTTATTTTTTGCCGCTGGAACAAAATAATATTCCGGCATTTCACGTTATCGCGGACTGAGCAAGTGATGATATGAAAAAGAGAAAACAAAACATTCGGCAAGTTTGTGCTTTTAATGGCAGTTTTATTTGTTCGGCTCGATATATCTGAGCCAGTTTGGAAGCGTAGCGAGCTAACTGTTTTATCACTTTATTGCATGAGATCGCATAAACTTGCGAGGCCAATAAAATGTTGCTATAGGGAAAATAGTTAGACAGTTTGTTGCGAGACAGGATCCAGAAACGAGAGCAATATATCTTATTCTTACATATTAGTTGCCTTTGTTCATATGTGTGTAGGGGAGGGGAGATATATCTTTTGATATTTGGGTCTGTTCATATAGTCGTCCTACACGTTATTTTTTTTGAAATGTACAAACATACGGGGTGTAATGGACAGCGTACCACAAACTGATAGGCGTTGCTCTGTCATCGACACTGAACAACTTTCAACAGGAAATTCTTTCAGGAAGTGTTTTTTTTTTGTTTTTCCATACAAAATTTCCACCTTGATCAGACAATTTGTATGCGGAAGGGCCAAAATTTATTTTCACTTCCTGGGTGAAAATTGTTCAGTGTCGTTGGCTGAGCAACCCCCCTCAGTTTGTGGGACGCTGTCCCTTACACCTGCATTATGTCTAAATCTGAGAGTTATCTGCATTATGCAGAATGTCCGCCAGAGTTTAGTTTGTTTATTCAAATGAGTTGGAATTTCTGTACCTAAGTGAAAAGCGCTTTTCACCTTTTATCGACTGTGAATTCCATTTAAATCCGAGTTTCGTCACTTGAAAGCATATAGAAATAGGAGGAAGTGAGTTTTAGCTAACTTGCTATATTTGATGTACTTTCAAACTACCTTTATTAGGTATCACAGCGCGAATACTGCCACATACTTGATCATTATTATCTTATTATTCCGCATGGCACGTTTTCATAGTTAGTAACTTATATTAGGATCTATTTATGTGTTATGTATGACGTGTAAAATGTACGGATTATTTTCACATACCTACTAACACAAGGACGACAGTAGAACAAAAATAAAAGGGACCGCTGACCAGAACTCTCCATCGTGATTTTAACAGCGTTATCTTCCTCGCTCTGTACGTTTTATACGCGCCAGTAATTGTGCTATCTTGCTCCCTCATTTACTTTTTAGGACGGCGGCGGCGGCAGCGGTCGTTTCTACGTCACAAATGATCCTGCGGGCCGCGCCACAGTATCCCTGGCTCATGTGGCCCGCATTCGAAAATTGAATTTAATTAGTTCACAGTAAAAACTCGTGCTTGAGGTTTTCGTCTAACAGTGTGTGGGTGGTTTTGTAATGTACACTTTTATATATGAAAACATGATGAAAACGCAATGGTATTAGGTAACGAGGTTAGAAAACTGTTTCTATAATTTAAAAAAATTAACAGGTTAGCCATTAAATAGTAATGTGTTGAATATTAATGTTGAACAAAATTATTTTGCGTCAGAACTTTGAAAAAAAAATATGCCAAAGATTTTCACACCACTTGACTGCTGCGCATTATTACAATTTTCTTTTAAAACTAATATGTTTTTAAAGAGAATTTAAAGTTTCATGTATTTGTAAAAAATGGTACTTCTAATGGTTTTATAGCTCTTTATATTCAGTTTTAAAAAAACCAACCGCAATCTGCTGAAAGCTTTTTATTAATATTATTTGTATTCGAGTGCCCTACTCTTGTTGTTATACAAAAAAACATAATGACTAGGTATCTAGCTACCGATGTATTGTGTTATATCGCTGTACGGACAGACACACAATGTGGACAAAGTAATCAATGCCATGGAACTTCTATTTGATTTCCCTGTGACTATGAGGCAGTTAACAAAATGTTTTTACTAACTTTCAAAATTTGAGTTACTTTGGATCGAAATAGAGATTTTTGATATTGTAATTATTATTGGTTTTTGAAATGCAGTGATAGATCAAATTAATTTGATTAAAAAATACTTATGACGCTTTTTAATCTCAGGCATAAGCAATGACGGAGAGTACCTGGTGACAACCATCATCACTACAATAATATGACCCCTCAAAATGTGTCACCCTCGGCCAACTTCTGCCTACCCCGTTAGTTACCTATATAGGCATAAATATTATAATATATAACTATATAAGGTAAAATTGATTCTGAAAACACATTCATCATTCCCCGATAAAGTTAATACGAGCCGTCATTCAAACATGGCTGCACCTGAGCTCCCCCCAACCCCCCGCCCCCCCATCCCCTTCACCACTCTCAAATACTGGAAATTATGTGAAATCTAATTAGTATCAACCATGTGTCAACCCACTTGTCGGACGAAATCAGGAAACGGATACGATTTTCAGCAGAAACACTACACTTTTACTTTTTTAAATTTTTGCTGGGCTTTCAAAGAATTTTTTAGGGTTCTAAGTGTTCTTTAATAATAATTATATTCGCCCCGCGTCAATAACTACATAAAGCGACGGGCATATTAGGCATGTAATAATTTTTGCATTAACGTCAAAGACGGCTGAAAAAATTGCTTGACTTGGCATTTTATTTAACAAGTTGTATAGCAATTAGAGATTTCTTTGAATCAATTATATTTGATCTCCAATTTCTGTCTGCAGTACAATATTAGCTACCTTAACTTATTGAAGAAACATGTCAGAACGAATCGTTGCTCGAACATGTAAGAGACTCGATTTCAGTTTCTGTCCACAACTTAGATACCAATACATACACATATAACACACATATAATAAGTACATACATACATATTATACATAAAAGTTACGCCTTTTTTCTTTATGGGGTAGGCAGAGCGTAAAACCCCTAGTTACAGCATGTCTGGGAGTTATAGTCTATATTTTTCCATCGCCCCCAGTCCAGCATAAAAGTCCAATAGATCGGTTATAGTCCCCAATTTGAGTTCGCAGAAGCTACATTCGCAAGCAATTATAAGTAGACTGCCTTGTTCAGCGATTTACAGAAACATGGCAGAACTGAACCTAAACCAATAATTAATTGCGGGGGCACGTAGCAAGCTTGCTCAGTCACCTGATCCCAGTTTCTGACCACGACTTGGAAACAATCAAGACGCTCAGAAGATGCCAATTGGATTAGCGGAGACTCTACGTTCGCGCCAGACAGATTGCACCGCACCTACGTGTTTAGCCAACTCGTAGAAGAGGGATTCGCTGATCGGCAGGTTAGTTACTTGTTAAAAGTTGCTAGCTATGCTGCAGGAATAGTTAAATCTGAATTGTTTTCGGTGAATCATGGTTGTACTCGTAATAAAGTCTTGACACTTTGATTTGCGCATAAATTCTAATTTATTTGATTTTTCTGCGAAAATGATAGAGAAAATAATTAAGATTGTAAATCACGTAAACGCTGCGTAGATCTAGTATCGCAAATTAGACTTAGATATTGACATAATTTTCAATATTTCTGAAGACTATTACCTACTTTAATGTATTTGGGTAATGACAACCTCATGTTAAACTAGTAGTTAGAAACTAAATCCTACTGGACTAAATTGGCAAGATCCGCACATTGATTAAGTTAACATCGCTCTAAACATCAAAGGAAAATATTTACCTAGTTAGTAAGCGATCTACCGTAGGGATTTTATAAAGACATTTTTGCCCGAGACAGCAAACGAACCCCAACTTTTAGAAAAAGTACCTATATCTCAAATACCTCAGTAGTCAATAAGATTACTTGTATACCTTATTTATTTCTCCTTTTACCTTAAGATCTTCGAGTTGAAAGGTAAATTCCTTCATCTCCGAGTCCCCAGAAAGCTATCTGTCATAACTTTACGGTTCTTGATTCTACATAATAAAAATATACAAGACCCTTCCTCGAAACACAAATTGTACGGAGAATAATATTTCTTACCTTAGAATAGGGTTCTTCCTGACGAGAGCCTTTCAGAAAGTCGTAGAGTATGCAAAGGGGCAAAACCATTATGCCCGGCTCTTTACATAATGTGGCGGCGACTGCAAAAAGTAAAGTTCCCGCCAACGTTAACCACTGTAGCAGTTCACTGGAGTCTTCACTCACACTGTCACTGTACTGACACTTCAATCTCATAGTTTCTGTCTTCACTTCACAAGCATCAAACACTTTCATAGGTCCAATTTTCCCGGCTTTCAGCAGCCTTCGAAAGTTCATCATAATATGTTGCACTAAACCGTGACAGCTAAGCCGGAACGGCTGTTCGCTGACATTTACTTGCCGGCGAACTAATTGGCTTTTTAAGATATGTCGACAAACGCGTTTTTGGCTTTGCTCACGAAGACGAATGTGTTCGCTGTATATGAGGAAACTTATAAGGAAAAAGTTGCAAGCGGCGAGGTCTGCTCGGCCGACGACACCGGCCACTGCTTCTGTGTGTATGGGGTGTGATGCGAACGTCACTCCGGCGACGGCAGTGCCCACTCTTGCGGTATGTTTCGGCAAAAGTCGTCTCGCAGTAGTCACCACCAAAGCAGTCGCGAGGCAATGAAAAATAACGTTTAGAAAATGGTAGCTCCACGGCTTGAATCCGCTGAAAGCGTAGTTGAGTCGATATGTAGCGACGCATAGTGGTCTATAGGAGCCGTGTGAACCTGGGTCTGTAAGCGGTGTTCCCCAGAAATCGTTTTCGAATAAAGCCTCTATGGATGTGTGCCCGATGACGTCCGGGTTGGAGAGGATCGCCCGCCTGCGAAATAAAATTGCAAAGTTAAACTCCATTCCGTTTTACCAAAAACATTTTTTTCGAATTCGCGCAGTTGTTTGAATCGAGTTTTATTGGACGTCAATACATCAAATAAATACACAATAAAATGTTGGATTTGATGGAAAATGTTAGCTATACAGGGCTTTTTAAAGTGAATGCACCCTACTCATAATTCTAAACCATTTTTCTAGAATACTTAACTTACTTACCTATTTTAACGCTAAATTAAAATTAATTTGATTCAAGTTTTTGTATAGTTTGTACACGAATACTTACACTATATTTAACTGCGTCTTTTTCTAATAAATTTATTGAATAAGAACAAAAGGTTGATTTCATTAAGATAACCTTATTGAAAGCCTTTCGAAGAATTTGGAGTGCCCATCGACAGAATTCAAGTATCCTCTACAAAGCCAAATTGAATCGAAATTGTTGAAATAAATTCGTCTCCCTAAAAGCTTCGTCACCAAACCAAAAAGTAATCGATCAAAAAATTTGTAAGGTTTGTACAAATTTGTACCATTTTGTGTTCAAATATCGTATTTATGTTTTTGTTTCGTTTTAACAAGTTTCATAATTAAGAAGGATCCAAACGTATATTTTTGCAGTGCACATTAATACAGGGAGACACAAAATATAATAAGAGTAACTGAAAACAAATACATTTAAATTCCATGAACAAAGACACCCGTGACCTAGAAAGCACGGCGAGTGTCTTAGATAAGTACATCTATCACAGAGTACGGAACATTAAAACTGAATAACTGAATGAAGCTATACGGCGAACAAAATGAGGAATATGTACATATTTTACTATTTTTGGCTTGTACAGACCCTTTCTCTCCCATAACCTTAGTAGTTTACAAAGTGGGAAATGCGAGTTTTGGACGCTTAAGAAAAAAGACGTTTTCCTTCCCCTTACTCCTTCATACTGTCGTCGGTTTCTCTGGCGACTTTGTAATTCTAAAATGTGTCCTTTACCGCTGTCTCAAGCTTATCTTGTCAAAATAGCTCATTTTACGTAGGTAAATTTCAAATATTTGAAATATGTTTAAAAACCAGGAAATCCCATAGAAGACTTGATCATAGTATTTGTTTTTAATATTTTGATTTATGTTTATTGTAGACAGTTTATCAGTTTCAAGTATAGAATACTCCTTAAAAATAGTAACAATTAAGTACATTAAAATGACTTTGTATTATGTAATTATGGTTATTGCGATAGGCGACAGAGTTACAGCAAGGAAAATGCGTCCGCCCTCCCTCCCGCCCACGTTAACGCACATTTTTCATTAACGTTGATTAAAAAACTTTCTTTGAGCAATTTCTGCTGAATCTGGCTTTAGGTTTTTTAATGAAATAATTAAAAGGTCACGTTCTTGTGGGCGCAACAGCCTTGATGAATTTGCTGTGAACAATGAAAATTGCCGCCCGCGTACGAAACGCTCAATGTGAACAAAAGCCTATCGTTTGTGTTTAAAAGAACGTTCGGTAGGTACATAAATTAAACATCTATTTTTGTATCACTGTAGTTTAATAAACAATAAAAACTAAATTGCTGTCATTAACGGTAAGAGCTGCAATTAAAACCGAGACGATACTTCTTTTCTTTACATAGCTCAAGGAAATTTTATTTACAACTACAATTTCTTCGAATTCATTACACGGTTCGTTAGTTCGCCGTTGTTCAAGCACTAAATAAAAAGCTCTGTCTGTCTCTACCTTGCTCCATTTATTACTTTTTGGTCTGGGAGTCCGAAGAACTCTATCGCAGGAAATCTTTTAAAGCCCGCCAGATATCTGGCTGTAAAAGTTTATTTTCGCAAAAGTTATTGGATCCATTCTTTATAGACGCATAGAAATTTATTACATCTGCTATGACAAAAAACAAATCCAAACACGTCCGGTGTTGCTTAATTTGAATAAAATATTACCGTCTTACCTGCCGGGGTCTCAGCCTCGGCGGAGGTTTACTCCGATTGGCCCGGCGCCATGTCCGCTCCTTCAATACTGCCTAAATAATAGACACGTCTAAACGAACCAATCGCCCCAGGGGATTGATTTTCCGAGGCGAACATTTGACGGTTTACGGACGATGTGTGAACTGTGAAGTCGCTCAACGACCGGCGCGGTGCTCAGAATCGTCTTTGTATGCCCACTGAGCTGTGCGGTTACAATTTGAGGCTCTCGCACTCAATTTTCGCTCGAGAATTGATTGCGCCTTTTCGCTTAGCAATGGATACGGAGTTTTGCCAGTTGGATTTCAGTGAATAGTTTGTGAGCTCACGCAACCCTCTGCCGTAACTGGAATTTATTGCTTTATAAAAAGTTCTAGGTCGGTGATAGAACGGAGCGATAGAGAGATATTCGGATCCTTATAAATCGGTCTAGATATACGTGCCTATATGCACTCGGATATTATTTCGCGTTGCTGAAATCCTTCCTATCCATATCCTGCCGTCGAGCAACCCACGTAACTAACCCATCCTTTTATCTATTGATCCCTCATACATTTCCTCCCTTCATTTCAGATTTGGAGTAGAAAGCCAGTGAAATAGGCGATTGTATAATATATTTTTATGGGACCAAAGCTCCGCTTACTATGCGAAGAAGGAAAAATCATCTCTAACATCCAGCCATTGTATTGCAAATTGTGTAGGTATAAGGCGTCTTTTCCTTTGCTTATTTACATAAAAAGTTCTCCAAGTATTTTGTTCGTAAATGACTTTCGTTTTGTACTTCCTTGTTTTAAATAATACAAAAGAGTTCTTTGGTTGTCTGTAGGTAGCACGGCTATTAATAAGAATTTATTCGGTAGTCTTGAGGAGGATTTTTAAAAGGAGGTTCTTTGAAGTGTACTTTTTTGTTTTGAAGTCTTCTGTTTGAAGGTGAGAGGGCGTGCCGGGTGTCGCTCGGGTGGAAACATCATACGTGTGAAACGAGGGCATCCGACACGAGGACGACCTTCCGAGCATGTAATTAAGGTACCTCTAGATGAGTAGATAGTAATTATATAAATATAAAGGAGACAATATAAAGGACATTTTATAGGTATATAAATGAAACGTAGTTTTTCTTTTGTGTTATAATGACAGGCTTGTCTTTAAACCGTTTATTAATAGGTCTTTAATATGTTTTGTGTATCGATCACTACTTAATTACAGACAACGTAACTTAGTCTGGCCTCCGAACAGATTTAATTTTCAGACAAGCTCATCCTTATCAAATCAAACTGAATATGATTTCATAAAGTGATAAATTGAGAATATTATGGGTACACTATAAATGGTAGGTAACACAAGACTGAAATTGGTTAACATGTAACGTGACGTTAAGAAAAAAGGAGCTCTATAGATATTTATATAGTCGCACGATTGCATCAGATACAAAACACGCGACCACAGATGGAATTTCAAACAAATGACCAATAAAACCGAAGCATGCAACATTATTAATAATAAACACACATTTTTGTGGGACGCAACCCTAACAAGTTACAATAAAATAAACATGAAATACGGTATAACTCTGGTAGTTATATGGTCGTTTTCGGTTTATGACACCGACGGTTTCGCAGTCAGTTATATCGTTTTCGCGTACATGTCACATAACCGGGCTATATCGGGTAAGGGTGTTACATAATATCACATTACATTGACTCTGAGCTCTATAATCCAGTCGGCTTGTATTTATTATTTGCCGAATATACCTAATATTTTTGGCATACATAGGTAATATAAATTTAAGCTCTCAGTAGATATTTATTTATACCTACTAACGTAATGAAACTGTAAGCTAGGAGAGTTTTTTGTGTTTGGAAAAAAAAAGAAAAGCATATTGAGTCTGTTTTTCTACAGGTAACTTTACATGTAATATATTGTATGTAATTTACATGCTAAAGATAATGATTAAGACATTTTAGACTCACAATTCTAACAAAATATACTAAATAATTTCTGTAATAAGACCCGTTATTAGGGAAACAAATTTATTAAAAGCCTGACGGACTGACAAATATACTAAAATATGCCAGGACCGCGCGGCATTCGGCCTATTGGCTTTTATCCACGGAAAAAAATATTCATTGGAATGGTGTCCAATTCTCCGCTTTTATCAAATTCAGCGTCCTATTGAACGTTTATATTTGATTCTATTCTTCAACCCTTCTATTGTAAAATATACCGAGCAAAGCTTGACAGCTTCATAATCAGACAGCTGAAATCTCCGTGGCTGAAATTCAGCTTCTTTAAGAGTGCAGTAGTATATTATTTTCGACCGAAATAAAATCCTGCCGCTGCCTACTTTTATGAGAGAAAGGTGACGTCTAGGTTTAAAATATCAAAATAAATTTATAGAGGCGAGGTAAAGCTATTTTGAGTTTAATTTTATAAAGCAAAAGTTAGGAAATTGTTGCAATTCAGAAAAGTGTTATAAAATTATAGGTAGCATTCTTCCAACAAGATGCTTCAAATAATTATAAATTTGAAATAAAATATTTGGGATCCAAGTCGTATTTTTGTATACAACACCGGAAATCGCGGTTTGGGAATTATTTACAGTTTGGGAAGTATTTTGTATTTTGTTGTTACATTATACTTACTACTTTATTATAGACATTTTTGGCTCATAAGTAGTGATTATAATAGCAGAAAAGTAAAAATTATGAAGGTAAATCAAGAATGACGCATTTTACTCATTCGGAAATTATACAAAATGAGTAGGTATATTTAATAGGTTTGCGATTGTTTGGCACTTGGTGAAACTACATTGTAATTTTTTTTTTGTTAATAAATACACATGTAATCTTGTGTATTCATTATTAAATAAAGTATACAAAATGAGCTTTAATATCACTTTAATTCAATATGTATTTTTAATAGAACTAATTTTCACAGCTATGTAGGTATAATCATAAATGTACTACAATAACTGGAACCTATCTGGTACGTCGGGTTCATTACGATAGACAGATTAGTCAGTCATGTAAGTGCCAAAATGGACGACACCGACCTCTCGGTACAGTAATGAACTAGACAAGACACCATCTGCAAGTTGCATTTGTAATACCAATACCTACTATACTACCTATACTACATGGTCCAATGAATAAATTCTAGAACGGCCATTTCCAGTCGCTAACGTTATTGGTCCATATTAGTTCCAGCGAGTCACGATAAAACTACGTCTAGAATCGAAACTTAGATTGAGATAAAGTTGGGGATAGCGGGGAACTCTTTGCGGGGGAGTCCGGGGAAGTTGGGCCAGATGTGGCGCCGAGTCGTCACGTAAGCCCTCAATTACGAAACACTGGAGTGGTTTGCAGCCAACCCCGATCCAGAAAGTTCATCGATTCGTTGCCGATTATCTGTTCCCAACGCTTTTGGCAGGGGGAATTATTCCCGAAATACGTATTACGCGACGTACCCTTTGTTTTCGACGTTCGAGCCGATCTCTTTTCTTACGCAGCGGAATAAGGCCAATAGAAGGATAAAAATAAATGTCCTTTGTTTTGTTCTTCGGCAATAACTGTTTTATCAAACTTTGTGAGAAGGGCACAAAAACTTGAAACCGTTTCCATTCTTATGGACCTTTTGTTTTCTGGAATAATGGAACTAAACTGAAGAACCTCGGCTCAAGCTTGGGATTGTCCTATTAAAACTAGTACATCAGTCAAAGTCATGGTGACGACTTTCCCGCGCACGATCCATCTTGGTGGTGGGTGGTGTGGTGAGACAACACAACTCTATCCAACTGCAACAGCTGATGTCCGCCACTTCCAAGTATTGTTCCACTTCCACTTGGAAACTAAATTCTAAATAAACTTTCACAATATGCTTGCACAGAAATTTCCTATGACCGTTTTTGTAACATTTTGTACTATTCAGTAATATAAAACCTTATTGTTATAAAAACAACGCTTGTTTTATCTTGTTAGTATGGACAAAAATATTGGGTATTCAGTTCTCAAAGGTGTAGCAGTTAAAAGTGTAAGATAATATTCCGACTTTAAGATAAATATTCAAAAAGCAGTCCATCTTTTTTAAAACATCTACGATTGTATGATAAGAGATAGTCATACAAGTCAAAATATCTTTATGGAGATTTAGTACGAGTCCTAAACTATCCAATAACGGTTATTGAATAACCTGTCATAATGTGAGTAGGTTAAATCTACGTAAGTACTGAAAAATAGTACCTACTTTACTTTTAAATTTTAGCTGCTATTAATTATATACTTAAAGGAAATTTCATAACACAGATCCAACTTTGTCATATTTTGATTCTGATTTCTCGTTCATCTTATAAACTGTAGTATGTCATATTAATGTTTTTGCCAATGGTGCAAAAGATAGCATGTAAAAAATTACCGCTACAAAGAAATTTCCCGCTTTTTTTTTCTTATTAACATCCATATACACATGGCAACGAACACGGCTGTTATTAAGCATGAAAGTGGGTATATAATCCCGCAACACAATTCCGGCGAAAAACTCATTCGCAATTTTATTTTCGCGCCGTCAGCAAATAAGAGATTCACAGGGACTAACAATCTACGGTATTTTCCATGGTTTTTATCAATCTGAGAAATATTTTTGTACAAACATGAGCTGCAAAATTAAACCCTCAAGAAAATTTGACCTTTTCATAATCAGGCACCAAGTACACATTGTTTTCAAAGAAAAATCAGATTCTGCGTGAAACAAATACGTGCTGTATTCTCCTAACCTCGCTGAATCTCTAATGCGGGTGAAGCAATTTCTAAATACTGAATGGAGCAAAGTGTGCAAGATGGGGAGTGTTACAAGCAGCCTCGTTAATAACAGCCACTGTTCCAGCCCAGCTTGGCGAAACCTATTTATTTATTAACTAAGGTTGCCCGAGGTTTTCCTGTTCAACGACAGGGGGCTTCTTAAAAAAGAAAAAGAAAGTTTCTTTAGTGTCGGAAACACGCAGCTGATGCCTCTGGCGTGCAGCCGTTTTTACCCATAACTGCTTGCTAACTGCTTGATACAGTAATCGAGATGCGTTTCATTTCTTACTATCTTGAAGTAGGGTTGGGTATAAATAACGTCCTAAAATATAAGTGAGTAAAGACCGGATATTGTGATAATTACTTTTTTATTTCTTTTACAATAAAAATTGATCATAATTTAAAATTAATTAGAGTCATGTACTTTGGTTATTCTTACTTTAGCAGTTTTCCTAACAGCATTTCATTTAATATTAATATTTCTATTCACTACGAACTCGTGAGTAAAAAGCTGATCATATCTCAAAGAGATTTTATGCTATGGTAATAAAATTCTTACATACAACTCATTTCAGCGTTATTAAGATAGAATGGAGTGTTTTTAATTATTTGATTTATATTTACTTATTTAATAGGCTTATAGTGCAGCCACACATAATTATGTTGGACAAATATCCGTTTCGGGGTAGGCAGCTCATCAATGACTTAGAAACACTCGTTTTCTACTAATCTTACGAATATTAATTATAAATCGTATACTATCTAATAAAAATATACAACGTGTAACATAAAGGGTATTGCATCGTGAAATGTGTGAATCTACCCATGAAACTGAACAACTTTCCCTAAGGAATATAGGTCGAAAAACGAAAAAAAAAATTCAACCATCCATACAAAATGCATCAGCTGATAGCGCATTTAGTATGGGAAGTCAAATTTTTTTTTTCGTATTTCGACCTATGTTTCTTAGGGAAAGTTGTTCAGTTTCATGGGTAGATTCACACATTTCACGATGCATATACCCTTTCTGTTACACGTTGTATATTTAGCTAGTTAAAATAAGCATGAAAGGCAACGTAAACATTAGTATTTAGTGCTTGTATTTACGTAGCGATCTCAAGATTGAGAGCAATAAGTACCTATGGATTTGACAGGCCGTTTTGTACTGAAATGACATTTCTGATAGGAACTCAAATTCGCTATCAGTCTCAATAGTTGATTATAATCATTAATAATAATTAATACGGTCCTAGAAGGTTGAAATAAAGTTAAAAATATCTTCATTTCTTTGAAAGAGATTATTTTGCTTCCTAAAATTATGATAAAACGAGAATCATTCAAAGAAAAGCTGATTTTCTAGGAAATTATCAAAAGACTCT
The DNA here is from genome assembly GCA_029255725.1 of Scrobipalpa atriplicella. NCBI lineage: Eukaryota > Metazoa > Arthropoda > Insecta > Lepidoptera > Gelechiidae > Scrobipalpa > Scrobipalpa atriplicella. The sequence continues at coordinate 16,786 of JARACY010001419.1, forward strand.
TAATATAAGTTTCGAATTTATTTGATTAATTATATTGATTTGAACGAAGTGGTCTCTAAATAGATCTACTTACTTAATTATTTACTTTCTGTTTTGACTTTAATATAGAAGGCCTTAATTTGGGCTAAAAAAAATGGATATTATAGATTTTTTGTACTCACAGTGCTATATTATTTCTAAATAACATTAGAAATAACAAATCAAAAGTTTCATCCACCGACAGGATTTGAACCCGCGTCTTTGAAAATCGGCCCAAAGCTTTAAACATCTAAGCTACAGCGGATTAGTTTTGAACGGTGAAATTAGTGATCGCTGTTATTTCTTACTTCTGTCACTTGACGAGCGTTGGGCCGGTTTCCAAAGACGCGGGTTCAAATCCTATCGGCGGATGAAATTTTCGATTTGTTATTTCTAATATTATTTAAAATAACGTATTTATTACAAAACGTCACGTCACCATCTCGCACAAACTATTTCTGTCATCGAAAGTAATAAAACATGTCGTCATCCCAGATATTTTAGTGTCCTACACACATCTCCACAATGTGTACACATATCGAGTAGATGTCTCTAGTGACAGGGAGAAGCGGTGCTCAGATCAGTTAGCCAATTATTTGTAACTCAACCCTCTTTGGAGAGAGCACGACGTCCGGAGCAAATGTCCCCTCCTCTCTCGATTAAAGTCATTCAACGTATGCGGGTGTCCTGTACTATAGTACTGCTTGAAAGGAGCTTATTCAAAACTGCTTTTTAGAGGACACGACTTTGAATGAAAATATGATGCAAAAAAATCCCTTTCCAAACTTTATTGAACGTTATTTTTAGTCTTCGGAACAACAAACAAGTTATTGGGGCAGAAAAACAAGTTCGAGTGACGCTTATGGCTGAGCTGGCAGCAGAGCGAACTGTTTGTCAAACATCCGCCCCTAGCTTTTGAGAGGAAACTCTCTTAATGTATGGACGAGAAGCGAGTATAATATACTGTTTAGATACAGAGGGTGGGGCTGGCATAAACGAGTCCAAGAGTCAACAGGTGACCACTTCAGTGAAGCAGAGGCTGTTTGGTTCAAAGAACCGAGAGCAAACTTGTGATCAAAGTCTGTATACTAAGTTAAGTAACAGATTTAAATGAAGTATTTGTTAACGTCACACACCATCCTAACTAAAAGGATGTCCATATGGACGGCTTGGTTTATTACCTTGCTAAGGGGAAGGGCGCGATTAAATGTATTTAATGTAAATTATTGAACCAATAAATTAAAATGTGAAAGTTTAGCAAATATTTTTAAACAAATTCTCTCAGTTAGACTGATATTGGCTTAACTATACTAAGAGCACAAGCAAATTGCATCTAAATCCAATAGTATCAGCGGAATAGAGCAAACGAGATTGGATAAAATAGTTTTGACGTGGAATATGCTTTGAGACCAAGTGGAGTGGACAATGCTATTTAGGTCCCTCGCTAACCAGCCCAGGAGTTCAACAGGTGAGCACTCGGGTTGAGTCGAGGCTGACGTGGATCAAAGAATCGTGAGTGGCCACATTCCTACACACGGCTAGGCGATATGTAGTGACCATTGAAATGCAAAGGAAAATAAGAGTTCTAGGCAATTTTGATGTTCTTTCGTAAACTTATGTTTCGAACTATCCGTATAGTCACCATCACCATGTAAATTGTTGTTGTAATTCAAAATTTCATCCAACAAATCCAACATTGACTGATCATGAATAAAATAAATAAATAACGAGCATCACAAAAAGCTTTGTTAAAAATTCAAGAGAGTTAGTTTATTGGTTAACAAAACAAAGCTACAACATGATAGGTACTGTTTAAAATTTTAAAAGGGTTACTTTATCGTCCATCATGCTCGCCCTATATCAGATCCCGCCCGCCCATCATCAGCTTTACCTGTCATCATAGACCAACCTGGCGTCCAGGGTCTTGTAGTACAAGAGGAACTCGCCGCCGTCACACAGCGGTCCATCATAGCCCATCCTGTATCAGAGCCCGCCCGCCCATCATTAGCTCACCTGTCATCATAGACGAAGCCGGCGTCCAGGGTGTTGTAGTACAAGAGGAACGCCAGCAGCGCGCTCGCCGCCGTCACCCAGCGGTCCATCATGCCCGCCCTACATCAGAGCCCGCCCGCCTTCGCTTCTGAAACAATATCATACCATATTTCAGTATCGACATGATCACAGATAAATATTTCAAACATTATCTAGCTAGTGTTTAATGCTTCTTACTTCCGAGGTCGAAACCTGCTGACTATAAAAAATTCAGATATAAAATTAATAAAACATTCGGTCGTATTGTACAATTTTCGCAAGTCAAGTATTTTTGGATAGATCATAAAATCTGATCCATATTCCTCAGGGGAAATTATTTTTCTGCAATGGCCGTACTAAAAATTGGCACATAAAATTGGATAAGTATACCTCAGTCGTATCCTATTATCATAAAGTTATTTACTCCAGAGAGATGCTCTTTTGTTGTCTACATTTGTATATTTGTCATGTTTGTATGAAATAAATTAAGAATTTATTAATGAAAAAGATGAAACTAAGTAGTATTTAGATAAAATTTCTGGCAGCAAAAGAAAAGACTAACAAGAATATTATATCAGCGTATTTTCACATGGCAATAGTGAGCGAGAAGTAACATAAAGGGAGTGATTAAATGGCAGAGTTCCAAGAAATGGCCAGAAAAATAATATCCAAAGGAATAGCATAGATTTTGCGTGCAGGGCTACTTTAAAAACCCTAAAAAATAGTAGGCACATTAGTAATTGAATGTTATAAAAGTAAATCTTAAACTGTCTGTTAGAAAAAAAATACTTGTTGTGCAGCATAACCTAGTATTGTTTTATTTTTTAACGTTTTTTTAATTTCTCAATCACACTTAAACCACTGGAAGGATCGCGATGAAACTTGGCACAACTAGAATATGGTATTAGACTATCGCCGACATAGGCACCGCGAAAAAAACTTAATTTCCACGGGAAAACTCATTACACGTAAGTGAAACCGCGGGCAAAAACATAGTTAATCATAATAATACAAGTTCATGCTTATATGCCTACGCATTGAGTAGGTATACTAAGTTAAGTGAATCCCCTGATCCCTCGTGAATTAAGGTTCGAAGTCCAGAAAAAAAAAAACAGGAGGTTGACCTGCGTTATTGAATTATTGCGGTGCCATAATAGAATAGGGGCCCAATCCAAACAACAAAGGACCACGGAGTATAGGGTGAAGCTTTATATACCTAGTCAAGTTTATAGGTTTTGAATAGTTTGTTGATGTGTTTTAATTTTTTTCTCATAACATCAGCAGCAACAGCCTACGCAGAGAGTTTTTTTTCAGAAATCTAAAATTAAACACATTTGATTTAGGAAACTTCCAGGCATTACTTACCTACCCAAATTTAATAGAGATCGTCGAAATTTACCAACTATTTAGAGCATTTGAACAGAATCGCTCTGCACAGGCAAACCCAACCTAAACTTTATATATAGAGTGAAATAGCGTTTATAGGAAACAATAGGGCTGGCATGTACTCATCGTTAAAAAGTCTTCTAAAAACGTTGAAAAAAAAAAACATTAAATCGGCTATGTCTTTTAACACTTCGATGCATCCCTCCATCAAATTAAACCCAGTATTTCCGATCGTCCGCAAAGTTCGCAGTTTCGCTCATGTATCAACGTACCGCTTTCAAACGGATTTATTTATATGTTATCCGTTAATGAAAATCCACGACTCCCCAAAGTCAGACTGAAATGAACGATTCAAAAGCGGCAACAATGAACGCTCGTTCCATTTGGAACATTTTTCACGTCGTGTCATCGCATTAACCAGATTTACGTTCCATTTCAACTTCATTACTTTAAAGCCTTTTTCAATTTTTAGATGGATAGCGACTGGGAGAAAAGAAACCCTTTCCTTCTGGAGCGAGCATCGTTTTAAATCAGGTGAGTGGTAAGTTGGTACTAATTTATCGCCACTTTGGAAGTTGCTCGAATGTAATCGGGTAAAATATTGCCTCCTGGCTTCCTTGTGCTGCATCTGCAGTGGGTTTATGGGCAAAAAGTATTCTCGTGAGAGCCCTTAACTTTTCTAGAAAAACTACTTTGTAGAGGAGCAAATTTTTTACAACATCCAAGTTCGCGTCGACTTTTTATGAAAGTGTATTTAAGTTAAATTTTCTTTAAAGCAACTCCTTTTGGCTAAGGTTTTCTAGTTCAATCTAGGAGATGAGTTTGAGCAGGGACGGTTTTGAATCGTCTAAAAATACCAGTTTAAATACACGGGACTTTTCATCGAGAACGATGTCGTCTGTCCGATCAATGCCGTAGTTAAAATTTTCTGTCGGTAAAATTTTGCAGGGCACTAAATTACACAAACTATATTTTTGTACTTGTGTTGTGGATTATTTTATCCTTATAATCTTCGTCATAATGAGATGTAGTCTCTGTATTAGGTGACACATAGCATAAAGGAATTAATTGCTTTTCCAAACAGCGACGGAGGTTTTTTTTCGAAATTCTTCCTTCATAAATTTCCTCAATCTTAGGGGTAACAGTGATTTCCCACCTACTGGCTTTGCTGCGACCGCCTCGCCCACTGCCCCGCTAGTCACGTATCGATCATACCCAACCTGTTATTAATTTGAGGAAATGTTTTTTGTCGTCAGGTCGTTAAGCCCGTAATTGGACCGAAACGCCAGGTTGCTACTTCGATACCCGGATTCTGAATCGTAGTATTATTTTTTTATTTTTTTTATAGCTCAATCGAAAAGAAGAGCAGAAAGGTTTTCCGTTTTCAAATCTGTGACAGAATAGAGCTCTGCGTTTTGAATGGGGAGGTTTCGTCGTACCTCCCCTACATTCATAAAATCAGGAATATCCTTAGGGTAAGTAAAGCGTGAACGGCTTAAAGTAAACCCTTTTTTCAACACTACTGACAAATGAAGAAAATTTCACATAGAATGTATTGTAATACTGAAGTCTGTGTATGAAGATCTAACTCTGAATACACTTAGGCTCGTATTTATAAAGCGATCTCAAGATTGAGAGCAATATTAAGTGTGGATTTGACAGGCTGTTTTGTACTGAACTGACATTTCTAATACGTACTCAAACTAGCTGTCAGTCTCAAGAGCTGATTATAAATACGGGCCTTAAATCATTGTAGTCCTTTCTTGTTTTTTTTTTATCGGGAAAAGAAGTAGCAAGTACTTACTTGCTAATGTAACTTAAGGTTTAAAAAACCTACATTCTGTTTTTATTATTACTGGAATAAAATAACGGTCAAAAATCACTCTCCTGAAGGCAATATACTAAAAACTTACAGGATCTCATTTAAACAGACACATTTTAACTTTGATTTACAACTCAGTCGTACTTTCAAAGAATTAAAGTCGCCCGAGAATTTATACTTGTCAAAAGGCAACTTAATCAAACTTTTAATTACATCCGACAGCTGGTGAATGTAATGGCAGGCAGGTAAACCTTTTTACCGCCATACCTAGGAAAGACAAGTTTTATTACTGACTGGATGTCTCAAAGAAAAACGCTATAAAGTGGGTGAGCTGCGCAAAATTACTGTTTCAGGTGTGAAAAACTTAATTAGTCTAAGGGCAGTAACACAGCTGCGTAACGTTCGGCGCCGAAGATTCCGTTCAACACGCTGACAGTGCGTTTTGCATTGCCTACAACACACCTGCGAGTACACATTACCCTGAACACACTGTATGGTTACCACTAACACCCTGTTTTACCATAATTCCTAATATAGCGCCATATTATTGATCGTCGTTCAGCGTGCCGAACAATAATCTGCGTAAAAACAACTCGGTCGGCAGATTGGTATGTCGTATACGACCGAAGGTTCGGCCGCCGGAGGTTCCGCCACCGAACGTTACGCAGGTGTGTTGCTGCCCTAAGAGACATTGTTTCACATTTTATGTGAAGTCCGTTTTACTGAAGAAGTCATAAGTAACAATTTTTAGGAAGTACCTACTAATTCAACCAAACCTTATATATGGTTCTCTATATTCCGGCCGAGTCACTTAGTAGATGACATAATATTTTTGCAAATTACGATGTCTGTCTGAATAGCATTGTCGAAACCTCAACACTGTAAATTCTACTCGTCCTTTAATAACCTTGTTTTTTGTTTACCTGGTCTCGACGTCAATATACTCACCCATACTTACTAAAAATTTAAAAGTTGGGAAATATTGTACGACTACAAAGCATCTATAAACCTATTGAAGTTTGTTGCTTGACCCAATAGAATGCGGAGTGCATCCAAGTGGCTCGCATCGGAAGGTAAAAGAAAACATGCCAGCGGATAAACAACGTCGTATAAACATTTATACGACGTACCGTCGGCAGCCACTGGGCGGAACGTAAACAGTTACATTAGTGAAGATTTTTGGTCCACTCACATGCTGTCGTTACTTGTACACAACAGAACTATATTATATTACGAAACGTGTTCTAGTCATCATAGAACTGAAAATTAACTATTTCTTCTAAGTATAAATAAACAAGACCCACACGACATGAGTAAGACGAGATAGATATAGTAAGGTAAGATATAATAAGGAACAGTGGAGATACAAGTTTTTCGAAGCTTTGTTATTTTTACAATTTGATATCTCACCTACATATTTTTGTGAAGATGTAGAAAATTATGTGTCACAAAACATATACACGCCTACTTGCCGCCCTCTTGTAAACTTCTGAACACCCTCATGAAACATTGTTAATGATACGAACCCGTGCAAACATACTGCTAAAACCTATTTTTATTCGGATATTCCCGATATTGATGTGCTCCAGTAAATTCCAAGTTATAAACCATCACAACAAATGTAGGGCATCAGCGGAATCAAACTAATCTACCGAAAGCAAATCTACCATTTTGCGAAGAAGTTAATCCGGAGTAATAACTCTGCTTCATTTGTTATGGCGAAGTGAACCGATCGCGCTCAACAAATAAAGCAGGTTTGTCGAGCGAAAATAGACAAAGGCTCTGATACAGGTAAACACAGAACGTGAGACGAATAGAACTGTAATACTCAAAAAATGTACGGCGTGTGAATGACAGCTTACATAAACTGATGGGGTTGCACAGTCAACGAAACTGAACAACGTTCACTAGGAAATTCTTTCAAGAAATGAAAATATTTGTTGAATTTCCTATACAAAATGATCACTTTGATCAAACAATTTGTGTCGGAAAAACATTCTTTTATAATTTCCTAAAAGAATTTCCGTGAAAGTTGTTAAATTTTGTTGACTGATAGGCAGTTTGTGCTAAGCTGTCCCTTACACCCGGTATATCATTAATGCAATATTAAAATATCTGTGATTTTGAGAAAAACTGATATGCTTAATTTTGCTACAGGATTTGTGGTCATGAGATGAATGGAAAAGTAATTTCTTCTGAAAAATGCTAATAGGTATCACAAAATTTGAAAATCTTCCTCTTGTGATTTTTTTTTTAATGCCTTTACCTTTCTAAACATTTTTCATTTTTCTAGAGCAAAAGCGTCGCAAAGTTCTTTTGATAGACTGATAGCCACAATATAGATAGTCTTACAGAAAACTTTAAATTTGAACGAACTAAAGAGAAAACTCGTCGTTATGCTATAGCAATACTTACCGTTACTTTTTAAACGTAAGGAAAGAACTATCATAATGTTTGTTATTTCAAGACATTTCTACCTCATTTGACAAAGGTTTCTGTTCCATGCAGGTAAATAATCCCGCATGACTCGGAAAGGAAGCTTCAGCCCGACTATTATCTCAAACGCGGAGTCGCCAACGAAAATAGTCTTGTTTACGCGGCGCTGGTACCGACTGCGGTTAACAACGTTTTTAATATTAATGCGCACAATAAATCCGACACAAAACACAGAGCCTTCTTTGTAAAATACGACTCCGAGAATATCTTATTCAGATTTTTTTCAGCATTTTAAAGGAAAACATCGACCTCGTAATTATTTTAGCTTACAACCCCCAACACTTCAAAGTAAGAGTGAACAGGCATCTTCTGGGTGAGCTCGCTCCATCGTCGACTCCGTCTCAGTCGCTCTAGACTGGAGTCAAGAGCAAACCCATCTTCATAAAAAAAAAATGGAAAAAAATATTTATCTACCTTAATGTTTGTTATCATTGATGATGGCAAAATTTTCCTCTTTCAAGACCGTTAGATATCATTCCATTTCTCGTGTGAGTCATCCTATTGAGTGTAACGGCATAATATTCCCCCGTTTGATTTCACCTTCGGTAGGGTTTCTCGCGTCAAGATCGCAATTCCCGTATCTCTACATACCGAGGCTTTCACACAAGATTAACGCCCAATTCTAAAGGTAAATGCCGTTTCAAAAGCCATAAATTTCTCCCGTTGCTCGTTACACCCGCGAGAACTCGCAAATAGGAAATTAGTAAGAGAAACTCCGACTTTGAGAATAGATATTATGAATTCTCCGACAGCTTGGTAGACAAAAGAGGAGGAAACATGAGAGCTTGTCATTGTGCAAGTTCTTGAAAACAGCGTTATACAAAGGTAAAAACAGTCTCTCATATTATTTGAACATTATAAATAATCACTTTTTCGTAGGTGGTGATTGAAATTTCAATTCTACTTCTTCTATCGTGTTTCGAGTCGATTGACAAAGTTCAATGATCCTTAAAGATTCATGAATTTTCAAGAGTTAACTATTTTGCTGTAATAAAAATTAAACGTGATAGATAATGTAGATAAGAAAAGTTTTTACTGCTGTAAAGACCTATTTAAAACCAGGCTTAGTACACAGTAAGTATTCTGAAGAAATATCCTTCGTTTATTCTAGTTTTCAGTCCATATCGTTCATCCAATGTTCACAGAAATGGCAGCCATACTGTCGCGTCTTATCGTTATCAATGACGACCACACAAACCTACAAGCTACAAAGGTAACGGCCTCAATTCGCCCACCACCTTATGATACCACGAATGTGTCTAGAAATGTGTTATACAGTCATTTCAATGAAAAGGCAGTTTATAAGTGGGTGTCGGTTAGTGTAATATTGATATAAGTAGAGAGGTCTTGAATTTGTATGTTTATACTTTAAGCATAATTTGAAAATTAGTTTTTGTAACAAATTCAATGAACTTTTGAAGAACTTGGATTTTTTACGAAGAGGTAAAATTATCTCTCATATTATTTGAACATGTTTATAATAACTTTTGCGTAGGTGGTGACCTAAAGTTAAATAAACTTTCACATAAGAGATTATGTTTCAACCCCTAAAAACTTTTGCAGTCTTCCAATTAAAATTTTTATCCGAATCTGTTGTCCATATGCATAGGATAGTATTTTTGGTAAACAGTATTTCAGATTGTACAAATATGCGAATATTTTTATACCAACAACATATTTGGGTAAATATGAATATGCACAAAGTATGAATAAACTTTTTGTAATGTAAATACGGGAATATTTGATAAAATATTTTATGCAATTTTTAAGTGCGGACCCAATTTTTCAATTAACTTTATTGAATAATTGGATCCGCGGTAGAATGTACACAATTACAATGGATTAACATTTTAAAAACTTGTGTTTTTACTACGCAACGTTTTTGTTGTGTATAAAGGTAAATTTTATTTTTAATTTTGTGATTTATTATTTTATTAATAACCAACATGTTTTATTGAGTAAACGGCTCAAAGCAAAAATACTAACAATTAGTACTACTAAATACCTTTGTTAGTTTTAGTATAAAGTGCTTAGACTCATAAAAATATTGATACCTTCCTTCGTCTAGTGTTCAAAAATTCCAAATCAAGAAACAATAACGACATAAACAATTCCAACTTTCTCCATTAATTTGGAAGAACATTAAATTACTCGTTTTATAGTACATTTGGATTTAAATAACATCTTTCAAAAAGGTCCTATCCCGAGGGCTTTTGTAATACAATCTTGGTATAATTACAAAAATATTTTTTTACTTTTTATAAAGAAAATATTTTTCTATGTGCGTCCTCTTATATTAAAACGTTATTTTTTACATAAAATTTGCAGACAAACAAGAATTTTTCACATAGAATTTTTAAAATTGTTTACAATAAATTTAAGTAGTAACGCATAGGTAAATAATTTGAATATTTGATGTTGTGATGAAAGAAAAAATATGAAATATGAATTTAAGAAAGACTTAAATTAATTATAATTTTAATGCATGCAATTTAATGAAGCCAACATCATGACTGCACAATACTTAATAATGAAGTGAAATTACTAGTAAACAATTCAATAAAACAATTAAAACAGTACAGAAACATAAACTATGTAAACAACTCCGTCAAAAAAAAACCATTTAAAAAAACCTATTGTATTAATTTAAGTCTTCATATTAACGAACACGTTATATTGTAGATTCAAGTTAGTTAGATACAATTTAAAAATAATAACAACATGCAATAAAAGATAGTATCTTAAATAACGTCCATCAAACCATAAACAGCTGATAAAAATCTATATCGTGACATTTCCATATTTCTAATCCAGTAATTTTAAATCCGTTGACATGCACAAACACAATTAAAGTTAGTCTATTTTCATGCAATCAGCCGCCTAAATTTAAATATAAATAACTTTAAACCGGCATTAATAAAATGTTTGAGTATTCGGCGTTATTCGAAATATCGAGTCTAAAAATGTGTATTCAATTTAGATCGGTGAATGCAATAACCTCAAAATGTATTTAGGCACACGTGACTCTGCACGTAGTACGAATAAAAACCGTTAAATAAAATGTTCAATATCATTGAAGCGGGGTTATGAGATTGGTTCCGGGTGACAACTGTCCTCGAATATTCTGAAGGTGCCAATGCCCATATCGAAAGCATGCCAATTTCAATGCTCTCAACTTTTATGTTATTATACCTACGCTACGAGGCTCTACGAATGTGCTACGGCTACGAAGTTATTTATGAATTAAATGTTTTGCTACAACTTCGATTACGAGACCACGTGAGTTTGTTTTCATAGTTTCATCCAGATATCAGATTAATTGTTTTGTAATAATCATTTGAAAATAGCACAAGAAAACCTTATTCTTTTACCTTATTTGTTTATTATTTGATCCTAGAAAAAATATCAAAGTAAACAATGTCCGATGTGACATTGCGTAGAATCCTAAGTGAATATTTAAGACTGTTCTTAAAAATCCCTAAGTTGAACCCAAAAAAATTGTTTATTATTTGATCCTAGAAAAAATACCAAAGTAAACAATGTCAAATGTGACATTGCGTAGAATCCTAAGTGAATATTTAAGACTGTTCTTAGAAATCCCTTCTTAACCCTTCAATATCGAATTGCGAATCTCGTTTTATACCTTGTCTGGGCCCGCTCTGGACCGTATAAAGTATATCCATGTAATATTTCAAGTTTCTTGGAAGATTTGTGTGCGAAAGGGTTTCGCTTTTATAGATAAGCTTAGGTAAATGCCATAAGTCTTCCGAATGGCCGACATTGTTTGTGTACGTGATATTCTGCCGAGTACCAGACTCATGTCGCTGTGTGTACTACCAGCAGCACATAAATTATGTGACGGAATAATATATTGCCTACTTTATCGTGTGTCAAAAGATTCTTCATGCCAGGGGGTGACTTTATGTATTGTTTTGATTAGGTGTTTCAGAAAACTGTGTAAATAAAACTCAAGGAAAACATAAAGAAAATCTGTATACCTACTTAAAGGATAAACAAGCTTTGATCGAGCCAAATAACAAATGTTTCCGGCCAAAAACGGAATTTCGTATTTTCGGTCATATTTAGTCATACATTCCATAAAAAGCAAAACAAAGGTTAAATAACTACGTTCATAATTTTACCTTTCAGTCAAACAATCCTTTGTTCACTTCATAATTTAATTTTGTGCACTTATTGAGTGTCCGGCTCGTTATAAAGAAGTTAACGAAATTGTGTCCTAATGACAGTTATTTTTCAATGTATTCGTATAGTGACAGTAGAGACCGTAGACAGCACGCACGGGATGCGACCGTGCGGTCAGCGCAAGGCGCGCGCGGCACGATCCGGCCGTACCACACACTCTGTACACAGCGCAGCGTGGTCGCGGCGGCCCCTACGAGCCATGGCCGGCGGTCCGCTCGCCCACCGCTTCCCGACTGACGTCCGACTCCACGACACATCTGCATTTAAGAAGCCGCTATCGTTATGCGACTAATCGATTGGTCGGAGCGAGCGAAACTGTCTCCCGTCCCGCTCCACTGGCCGTCTCTCTCGCCGCTCGCGCACGCGCTCTATCTACTCATTCTCTTTTGAAAGTGGCGGAAAGTAAATAAACTCATACGAACTGTTTGTTGAGAACAGAAGATGCAGTGGAAGTCGAAAATTCATTTAGAAACGGTACGAGGCGAAATAAACTTGGCGATTTTTTGCTTTTATTAATTGATTCGGTGGGTGGTCTTTCGTGCTTGGTAATAAGGAAAAAATGTCGGAGGGGGTTTCCAGAGTCGAAACGTCACTTGTTGCGCGGCGACTTTGTTCCGGCGCTGAAAGAAAAGCCACGCACGCCCTTGCACGCCACTCTGCCTTATTATTTCACCTTTAATTAATACGAACGCGTTATGCTGACGCAGCCAAGCGTGAACACGTTTACAAAACTTGTTGACACCGAGTTTTGATAGACGACACGTTTGTAACTTCGTTTTCTCTTAAAATAAATAGAATTGTTGAAATTTCTCATTAAAATTGTAACAGATATATTATGCTCGCAATAGAAACAGTCAATACTTTATTTATATTTTCCTCAAATTACTTGAATTGTTTAAACGCCGCCTGAAGGTTGAATGCCTGAGGAAGAAAACAATACCAATTAAGAGTACAGTTTATCATAGTATCATTTATCTCACAATAATTTTAAGTTATTTGCTGCCAAAATAAACATCGTAAATAATTCTACTGTTACAATAATTGTTTAAGGGGCCTTACCATATTTCGCGGCGGGCCGAAATAGGTATTTGTCTCTCACTCACACAAACGCGGCACAACAACGTGCTGAACAAGGAGAGATTTGAACTCCCTCGGAATTAAAAACGTAAGCGACAAAATGACAAATTAGTTAAATTATGAATGAAATACATCAAAATGAAAAAATTATACTACAAAGGATCAAGGTTAGTATGCTTTATGTTTTAAGAAAAAAATTACGTAGTAGCTCGGTTGCCTTATTCATTAAAAACCGTTTTAAGTGTTTTGAAGACCTGACATTATGATTTTTTTAACATGTTAAAACTGTTTTAATTGTATTTTCAATACTTCAACGGACGAGAAATATCTCCAAGATCAATATAATATTTTTGTTGGCAAGCGTAAACGCAGTACTTTGGCTAGAAATCATTTTACGCAATGTCAATAAAATTAGTAAACTTAAATAAATTAATCAGTAAAATTAGTAAACTTTAATTTTGTATCTGGAATTCTGGATAAGGCTATAATAAATAATAATAATAATAATAAAATTGTTTATTTTCTCACAAATCTTATACTAACTTAGTATCTAAAATACAAATATATAAAATTTACTATTGAGTCTACAAATTATAGAATTTATTAAGGCTATTCAAATCTTACGTAGCAAAATAGCTACGATTTGTAGCATACTGCTACAATTTACGTAAATAACTACTTATTGTATTATTATTTTCGAACGAGGGTTCTATGTTTTCGTTGAAGCCCGGATGGTGTAGTGGATAGGGCCGCGGCCTTCTGTGCAGGAAGTCGTGATTCGAATCCCACCACGTACCAATGTGTTTTTCGGTTTTATAATTTCATATGTACGTTTATTCGGCGCTTTTACGGTGAAGCAAAACATCGTGAGGAAACCTGCAGACACCTATGAAGAAATTCAAGGGTTGTGTGTAACCTAATCTAGGATTGGGTCTGGTTTCCCTTCTGGGTTGCGGAGGTCAGATGGCAGTCGCTCTGTGTAAAAACCAGTACCCTCGTTCAATCCTAGATTAGGGTAGCCAACCCCGTGAAATACGGGAAAAGGCTAGGAAGATGATGGTTCTATGTTTTCGTCTAGTTTTTTTTAATTTACTTTTGATCACCTAGAACCGGAACTTACTAAAGAAGTATTTAATATAATTTAGCCAGCGCTATTTAATTACTAATCATGTTGTAGCTAATTGCTACGCTTTGTATGGCTCACTATTACTCTTTTGGAAAAAGCTCTGTTTCTCTGGTCTATTTGTGAAATATCCTTCTGAACTCTTACAGGCTTTATTTAAGTGTGACCGCAATAATTCTGTTTTCGTCCGTGGACATCCGAGCAGTTTAACTCCGGGTGGCGGACGACATGGACACTGTAAAAGCCTTACTGTGTTTTGTAAGAGCCAACAATATTAAGCTATTTAATTACTGTCATATATAGTTGCATATTTTATTCTTTTCTGACAAACAGGCTAATTTGAGAAAGAAAATGGGCTCAATTCTAGATTTATTCTCTACGGTTTTAAAATATATATTTTTTTTAATGATTTTACACATTATCTGCCAAATATTATAGCCGCCATGTCTGAAGATGGCGGGTGAAATACAGTGAAAATGTGCTAATGCGCACCTAAATATTCCTTGAAAAGCGTAAAACTGTAGAGTATAAATCTCCTCTCCTTTTTCAATCTGATTATTTTAAAAGTGACAGATACTAAGGCTCGTATTTATAAAACGATGTCAAGATAGAGAACACTATTAATATAAGTATGGATTTGACAGATCGTTTTGTACTGAAATGACATTTCTGATACGAACTCAAACTCGCTGTCACTCTTAAGAGCTGATTATAAATACGGGCCTTAGATATTAATTTTAGGTTTAGCTGATGGCATCTAGAATTTGAGCCCATTTCTTTACTGGTTTCTGCAATTTGCCGTCGAAGATAAGCAGCTGGAACATTCTATGATTTGTATCTCTCTCAATTTACCTTGGTTCTTCTTCTTGTTAAGTGGGTTTTCAAGTCTATCGACCCGATGAACCCTGGTGTCAGAGTTTTTCAACCGCCTAATAGCACAGCTAACAGGCCTCTGACATAGTTTGTGTAACGACCACTATCAAAGACAGCGACCGGGACCGACGGGAATGTGCCCTCCAAAGCACGAAATCTTTTTACTTCCAGGCAATCAGGTGATTCAGCCTGCATTGTCCTAACCAAACTGGGGAAAAATTCACTAAGTGATAAATTCACAAATATCCACATTGTGTACTGTATCTGCTCTGTGGTGTTACCCACCCTGGGAATCGAATCCAGGACCTTCAGAGCCCATGGCTCAGATCACTAGACCACGGAGGCAGATTTACCATGGTGAAATTTACATTTATACCTAGGGCCAAAAAACGTACCATTCGCAAAATTTTCATTTTCATGTCTCTTGCTACTTTTTTATTAGAAATGGGTTTGCTCTATAGGTAAATTCTGAACTCATATGTGTATTTCGATTTCGAGGGATAGCAAGAGAATTTTGCATCCGCTTTTTAATTAGTGCCTTATTGACTTTTATTCAAACTTGAAGTAGAATATTTTCAATTCAATACAGTTATTACGATATCTAACGAAACATTCCAATAATCAAAAGAATAAAATGCCAAGTAGATCACTGCGAGGAAAACATGGATTCTCAATGCAATGGAATTTTAATTTAAAACTGAAAATACTCTGTCACATTTTTTAATTTGCTTTCGGATTTCATCCGCCCCTGATCTGGTTTATAAAAGAAACCACTATTAAAAATATCCTCTGAGATCGTTAGCTCTGCGTGCACTATCATTATCTAACTTACGTACAGTTGCGTTGTTTTTATAAAATGGAAATCAATTCCCATAAAGATTTGTTTATTTTTCGTGTGATTCTGCCCATGATACTGAACAACTTTCCCCAAGGAACATAGGTCGAAATATTAAAAAAAAATTAGGCCCTCCCATACTAATTGAGTCGAGCCGCTGACACCATTTGTATGGGAGGTCATTTTTGTTTTCCTATTTCGGCCTATATGGATAATCACACCCTAAAATATGGTCAGCTATTTTTACATCCTGTAGAACTCCGCGTGTAGGAATTAGGCCCCCACGATCACCGAAAGCAGAGACCACTAAAACACGAAGGCAATACGAAAAGTTTATCTAGTTTGAACATAAATTACCACGGTAGGTTAAGGAAGTATAAAACCAAAAGCTTCCTGCAGCTTAGCTTAAAACAGACTATTTAACAATTAAAAATCTTATAAAACCTTTAAAATAAGGAACCCTAAAACGTTTCTTTTTAGCGAGTGTTCAGCAGTACAGAAGAATTTAATTAATACAACAGAACGATAGCACCGACCGATAGTTCCATGTATTAAATCGTGACACACTGGCAGTTAGTTCGGGCAGCATGTGTGAGTAAAGATTAATCTATGATTGTTAATAATACAGCAGCTGACTGCAACAGCAGGTATACACAAAAAAAAATAGGTAGCTGTCACAAATACTATTTCTTAAAACAAAAGAAAATCACATCTGACACTCCGATCATCTTGCAGTATTTCGTATACTTATAGCTGCTGCATGTAGTTCAACATAAGAATGCCCTGATGAGACGCTTATTTACATGATAAACTCTTGTGCCGTTTCAGTATACGAAGCCAGACAAGGGTTTTGTAGTAGTGCTAAAATTATTTATTACTCATTCTACAACAATAATATTGCATTCTGAAACATATTTTTTTCTTATTTTGGGATGGGATGGGATCTACCGCCTAGTCCAGCTAGTCTACCGTCTAGTGTTGTGTTCGTTTCGTGTATCTTCTGGATGGGCTCGCTCCATTGTCGACTATGTCACTGTCACCCCGGACCTAGTACTTATCTAGAGTCAAGAGCAAAGAAAATAAGACATTTCTGATGAGAGAGATACCGATCTTACGGCGGAATATTATAACCTCTTCAATCTACGTTCACCATAAAAATAGTGCAGTTGCATGTTTCATCCGTAGCGCGAGTATGTCCCAGTAAAGGGGTCGCTACTAGAACGGCTCTTAACATTTTCCCGGGGCTGAGCCGTATCAAACGACGCGGAAATTCCCACTTACTCCCTGATTGCCACACTACGGGCTAATGTCGTTGTTGATTCCGAATGCCCAATGTGAATGCTCGGGTAACATTTGCCACTCTTTGCGCTACTTTGGGAACTATTTTCGTATCGTAAATTCGTGGCCCGGATACGAATGTTAAGAATTTGTGCAAATGTAATGTTTTACACTACCATCATATTTACATAAAAGCTGGTTTACTTGTGCATTAGGACAGTTGGTGGGTCAATCTCAACAACTGAATGTTTTTTCTCATTTCGGTGATATTTTTTGTTTTTATTCTTTTCTTTATTTTTATTACAAAAAGTTAAACTTTTAGAGGTTTTTAGAAACATATGTGACAGGGCAGGCAATATCTTATTGCAATACGAAAATATGAGTGATCAAATTTTCAGTTGATCACGGAAATGATATGCGTCCACTGAAATGATCATAACAGATCACCGAAATGATAAAAGTCCACCGAGATTATGATTAAAACCCACCGAAATTAAATAAGTCCACCGAAATCATAAATGTAGATTAGCTAAGGGCAGATTGTGAATTTGCAAATGGGTTCCGTATGTCATTTTAAATTAATAAAAATATTCAAAGGCACACACAGGGTGGGGTTGGGTAGGGTATTGTATGGTAGGTATATTAAATGGGCAGGACGACGTCTACCAGGCTAGCTAGTATACAATCCATACTTCCATACTAATATTATAAATGCGAAAGTAACTCTGTCTGTCTGTCTGTCTGTTACTCTTTCACGCCTAAATGGCTGAACGCCTAACGCCTAAAGGATTATAGGTGGGATCCTGGGAACGGACATAGGCTACCTTTTACCGCGGGAAAATATTTCATTCTTACGGGAAAACACATTTAAAGCAACTAAAACCGCCCGCCAGGGAAAAGATAACTCTATTTCTTCTTTTACGCCTAAACGGCTGATGGATATAGGCTACTTTTTACCGCGGGAAAATATCTCATTCCCACGGGAATCAGTAAAAATAAAAAGGGGACGCAAGAAGACGCAAGGGGGATGCAAGAGGACGCAAGGGGATGCAAGGGGGCGCAAGGGGGACTCTATAGGACGCAAGGGGACGCGAGGGGACGGTGGACAAAGGGGACACAAGGGGACGCTAGGGGGACGCAAGGGGATGCAAGGGTGACGCAATTGGACGCAAGAGGACGCAATGGGGATGCAAGGGGGATGCAAGGCGGCTCAAGGGGGACGCTATAGGACGCAAAGGGACGCAATGAGACGCAAGGGGACGCATTACAGACAACAAAAGGACTAGCTCAGTCAGACAACGAAACTAAACATCTACCACGAAAAGAGTTCCGGTAAATAAAAAACATTTTCGAATTTCCCAAAAACGTAATCTTGTACGAAGAATGTTTGATTTCCAAATTTTTTTTCATGTAAGTTGTTCAGTTTCACTGTCTGAGCAACCCCTATCATTTTCTGTATCGATTAAATATCACCCTGTTTGTGTATTATTTCTCAAAGGAACCCTACTTTTTACTACAATTTTCATTTCGGTGATATCTTTAATTTCGGTGGTGTTCTACAGCTATTTCTGTCCACCGAATCCACCGAAATGACGTCTATGAAATGAGAAACCGAGAAGAAATTTTAAAATTATATGGAAACTGAAATGTTCTAGACAAAAGTAACATTACTCGACCAAACCAATACTAAAAACGCCCACAATATAGTAACCTGAGAGAATAACTATTAAAAGTACAAAAGTTATAAGAGAAGCCGAAATGAGAAAAATTTTGTCCCCGTACCACCGAAATGATGTATTTACATTTTTGGCGGGAAATCCCAGCAACACAGCACGCGTACTCCTGCGCCGAGCTCTCGAGTGCAACTAAAGAAAGGCGTTGGTGGGAATAGTAAGCGCACACACATAAAGAAAGAGAAGCGATTCAATGAAATGTTTATGTCCAAGGAAATGAGTACATCTCGCGGGACAAATGTATTTGCACCTACCAAATGCTAACGAAAGTAATTAGGGTAGTGGAAAATATAATAAATTATACTTTATTCTACTGACAATGAAATTATTAAACAATTTATTCTTAAGAATAAACCGTAAGATTATTATAAGACAAGAAGTGATCGAAAAAGCATCAAGGACAGATCACCGCGATGAGAAAATCGGTATTAAAAAATTGATTATACACACTCCAGTTATTTTCACATAACTTTATATATTGCCCGAAGTAGATAACAACTTTAACTACCCGCATAAAAATTCACAACCATATAGTTGTATTCTACAATACCGTTCTCAGCCATGCCGTCAAAAAATCGTCCTCGTGCGAACGACCCTGGTACGTTGATCCATGTAAACCGTTCGTTCAGTGGCTTTCAAGTAAGAAAAGAACTATGAACTTTCCTATTGCACTGGACTTACAACTTGAGCATTCAACAATGTAAACCAACCATAAGAGCTCGGGATGATCACGCTAAACAAAAACAAAGAAATGATATTTTTTTTGTGATAAGATATTATTATTATTACTTACACATTCAAACGAAAAATTGCAATCAAGTTGAAAGGCTGTGGGGGCAGCAAAATTGTTAGGACAATATATGACAATATCCACAGCAGGTCTCACGATCTGCAATGTACAGTGGGCAGCAGGTCGAGTTAACCATTTAACGGACCAATATAAACTGGTTATATCTACCTGATTATACTGTATAGCCAGTATAAATTGGTCCGTTAAAGTGGTAACTCGACCTGCTGCCCACTGTACTTTGGCTTTCCTACTAATTTAAATACGACTGTAGTAGGTAATTGGAAATTGAAATTTATTAATTGTGAAGCATAGCTAAAGGTAAAACAATGGTGTAAAATGAAATAACACATCCAGCTATATCCCGCCATAATTTGTACATAACATACCTATGGCTTAATGACTGTCTACATGCCCGCTCACAAGCAGGTGGACAAATTTAGGGTACTTGTATGGTTTGGTATAAAAAAGTTCCGTATTTATACATACATACATAAAATCACGCCTTCATCACTAATGGGGTAGGCAGAGCGCAATCGACCGAAAGGTCATTCCGCCACGTCTGACAAGTTTTGAGGGTTATTTTCAGATGGTCATGTGTATTGCTATAGTGACAGGTTGTCAGCCCATCGTTCCGTATTTATCAGTATTGCAAACTCAAGTATTTCAAGCAAGCAACAATTTCCGAAATTAATTCAACCTAAGCAAACAACAAATCCGCATAATCGATCGTTTACTAACAAGATAATCGTGCAAATACGGAACAATAGGCCAGGAGCTGACGCCCACAAATTATTGTTTACTCTACCTAAACTAAACACTACTTAAGATGACAGTTCGTTGTCAACCAGATGC
Organism: Scrobipalpa atriplicella; assembly: GCA_029255725.1. Classification (NCBI taxonomy): domain Eukaryota; kingdom Metazoa; phylum Arthropoda; class Insecta; order Lepidoptera; family Gelechiidae; genus Scrobipalpa; species Scrobipalpa atriplicella. Next base: position 37,303 of record JARACY010001419.1, read on the forward strand.
TTAGCTTGATTAATTGACGATTTGGGAGTTCCTTGATTAATACAACACAGGGCTGGATTCAGACAATTAGGCAATTCATGTTCAAAGGGAAAAATGTATTTTATTTGTATGATTTATATTATTTGAAGAAATAATAAGAAAATATTTAAATACTGTTAATAATGTTGTTATAAGTAATGTTCTTCTACTTATTTTCATGTCGTCATCTTCAAAGATTATGCTAAAGATCCAGCGTTATTTTCATTTAATTAGTAAGTTTAAATTGATATACTTAAGTACGGGATTTTTATGGGAAAATACAAAGAAAATCAGTTTTCAGCTAGCAACGCAATATTTTTTTAGGTAATTTTCTTAAGATAAACTATGTATTCAGTACAGAAAACTCGTAGTAAGAAATATAGAAACCGAAAATTTCGCACAGGGATTTGAACCCACGGCTTTCGGAGAACCGTGCCTCTGCTCTAACCAAGTGAGCTACCATACCTTCAAATACTCCGGCAAAATTTGTTTAGATAACTTAACTAAACCTCATATATATTTTTGAAATCTTAATATATTATAATTTACGCTCATGATTAAGGTGTTATAAAATTCGACTCTGACTATTCTGGTGAGTCGTAATGTCTTTATCTTAATCAAACAAGACGTCTTATCGCATCGCAATGTGATTGATTCAACGAAAACCATTGTACACTATGCCAAGGTAAGTATATTTACAAACGTTTCTATAAAAAAATGTGTCCAAGAATCCTAATGTAAGATTTTGTTTTTTCTTTGAAAATTCGATTTAAACATTAAAAAAAATTAAACATGTTAGGATCAATTTAATTTGAAAAATGTAATATGACATAATTTGAGAGTTTTTTTTAGCCTATAGGTCGTCCCACTTCTGGAAAATTTGACAGATTAGAAAATTATTTTACCAACATTCAAATTAATATAAAATGCTACTTACATTCCTTTGTTATAGCATTTCTTGTAAGTACACAAAAAGCTATATTTATTTATTTTTGTACTTGTTTGTACATACTTGTAAGTATCGGTTGAGAAAAGCAACGTAAGAAAAAAAAGTGACTTTAAATATCTGCGGTGGGGTAAGAAGTATGAATAGAGATTCAATCCAAGGATGCTCTACAATATCCAAAATATTTTCCAATAAACGGAGCTGACTAAAGTTACAAGAACTTTACACATCCGAATTAAGAACAACATTTAAACTCTATTCCAAATGAAATTGTAAATACCCTCCGAAAACAGCGTCTAGTCGAAATTGCAAATGCAATGGTCCATTAAGATACGTCCACACCATCGCAGATTATCCCGTACAATGCAAATACCGTGTAATTGTCTGCACTCGTCGTAATCGTATAAAATTATCGTGTCGACTCTACTTTGTATTACATTCGTGTCAATTCGGGGTAATATTGTTGTTGTAAACTAATTTTAAACCGAAAAAAAAAACTGAAAAACGGATGAACGCTGTCACCGAGGGATTCCGGAGGATGGTCGCCGAAGACGGGGAAAACCCCGTAGAAGATGGCGAGACAACCGGATACCTTATCAACAGAAACAGAGACGAATGGAGCTTTTGCCGATTGCCCATCAGTTGGATAATTTAAAGGCTTTTAAAGAAACTTCGTATTCTTGAAAAGAGCCGCTGATTTTGGTGCCGTTTTCTGATAAAAGTACGCAGGCAGCGCGCAGAGTTTTAACCTGCATTGGGATACCTACTTCTTATTGCTTTACCAACTCAGAGTATCAGTAGTAAAGATGACCATGACTTGTTTAGGTTACCCTTTTTTGGCTTTTGGCAGTACCTAGGTATTTTCACCACCCCTAGACCAGTACAATTATTTCAAAATAATAAACAGAAAAAGTAATTCAGCGATTAAAACACTACGAAGCCTATAAACACTCAGTTTATCCTTGCGAGCGCACTTAAGAGACCGATAAGACGAACAGACTTTAGCAGCTACACTCTTAAGGCTGTGATACTTGAAAACTCATAAAAGTAAGAATTTGGGATACTTAAATTATACGCCTTGGAATGTTTAGTTACTTAGGTTCTCTAAAAGTAATGAAGAAGATTGTTTATTAAAAGCGGTAAGTATTTTGTAAAGTGGTAATAAAGAGAAACTATTTTAATTATATTGTACTTAGGTATGTCTGGTCTTGTTTGTCCCTCGTGTAAGGATACAAAACGAAGGTAATTGCCCAAGTTTGATTTCAAGGACGCAAAGTTGTACTTTCCAATATCATAGGTATTGTGAATTTATGAGGTTTTCCCAGTTTGGTAAGAACAACCCAGGCTGAATTACTAGATCTAGCAAATACCTATAGAATGATTTCGGCCTACGGAGGGCACGTTAAGCCCTCACCTTTCTACAATGCTATCTTAGAACAGTAGCCATTACACAAACTACGTCAAAGATATAATAGCCGCTTTAAAAACCCTTACATTACGGTTCAACGGCCCCACATCGGAACATTTTACTCAATAATTAAAACTCGGCAGAAAGAGAAATTCGCCTTAAAAATAATATCTTCCAATTCGTCACTAATAAGCTATTTTATGCTACAGATGAGATTGTTCTGCATATTTTGTTTTCCATTTTCATTTCACTTTGCTACATTTCGTGTTTCCCTCTTCATTTATTATGAATTCAAAATATGCTCTCAGGAAGGCATCAGACGGACTAAAACCTAGACTAATGTAACGAAGCTTGTTTGAGAGAAAACATACTCGTTTATTTAAGACTCTTCAAAGCAAATTGAACAGAAGCATCACTTAAAGTTAGAGGTATACCGCTCCAAACATAGTTATGAATATTTGTTGGTTACGCCTGAAAATATTGGCCTGACAAAATAATTGCTCCCCAGACAGGTATAAGAAAACCGAGTATCGCAATCGAAGTAGATAATAATTATGTACTAGCGTCTAGCGTATAATTCATTTATAATATAATCATTTATATTAGGTACCATTTTGTACTCATTTTTTTTCTATATCTTGTGTTCATAATAGTGCTTTGCCCAATAAAAATTTTTCTCGGACTCAGTGAACGTCAATAACACAAATTAATTGAACTTTACGTGGAGGCAATAAACACAGAGAACAATATTGGAGAGAAGGGAGGGCACTAATGAAATGTACGAAGCGAGTTGCCGGCTCAATGTACCGAAACAAACGTACAGTTCTGCAAAGTTTGAGACGAGACGGCAGCAGCAGCGGCGAAATATCAAGGAAAACGTATAGTAGTACATACCTACTGGAGACCGTGGATATTTAAATTAGAAAAACCGTACGGTTTACGTTGAAAAAATAATCTAAAAGTAATAGTTAATTATTCCTAGATTTTTTTTACCTTAGATTTTTTTAATTAGTATATTAATAAAGAAGTAATTAATTTATACTTCAAGGTTACAATTTGTACCAATATTTTTACGTGGTCGGTTCAGATTTTAATATTTTATAGATTTTTTATAACTTTCTTTATTTTATTTTTATGATTGATATTTTTTACGAATTGGCGTTACAAATCACTATTTCACAACGGTACCCTATTTCGTAATTTAAATTTCCACTGACCGCCGTACTATAACACAGATTTAGAAGTCCCGGACTCTGCATTAAATAGAGAAATTGCGACATTGATTTCCTCCCTTATAATTAGCCCTTAGCGAGACCGTACAGCGAAAAGCTCCCCTTTGCTTTGATGATATTTATGACTAGCCTAAGAACGCGCACTAAGAAGATTGTTACTACTTAAATAGCCAGTTATTCATCGCGCAGTGGAAGATGCTACATTTATATTCTCCTAAATGCAGCACATGTCATCATCATCAATTCATCAGTTAACATATAAGTAAACATATTTTACTTATACTTAGGTAAATATTTTTTTGCGTGAAATACGGGAAAAAGGCTAGGAAGGTGATGAAGATGATGACTTAGGTAAATAATTTTATTAATTGAAAGCTAAAGGGGGATATACATGAAACTGAATAAATAACAAGCCTCAAAAAAAAATTATCAAATCATGAAAATGTGACCTTTAATCGATCGATAACCCGTTCGAAATAACTTTTTATATTAATACGGGAGAGAATCAATCAGTGTCAGTAGTACCATTAATGGTACAACTCAATGGTACAGTACAACTACGAGAATATATTTTTCTTATATTGGCTCGTCGGCCCCATGTTCATTGGGTAAAGTTTTCCAGTTTCAGGAATCAACCCTTTTGGCTTTAAAAGGAATGAAATTTCGCCGTGTATTCGTAAATATAGGTATCCGCGACGACATCGTTACGTAACTTCACTCAGCCTGATGACTGCTCGTCTAAGCCGTAAGCTGTGAGCTGTACGTATTTCGGCGAAGAGGTATTGTGCACACGCGGCGCTCCGCTCAAAGTTTTCATTGTTACATCCCAACTTATGCAATATAGCGCTTCTTTGATACTTTCCACGACGCTCGATTACGTTTAACGACGCGATCCGTATGAATTCCCTTATTTACTCTAAGCTGGATATTGGGCGAGCTTTCACAATGACGGAAGTTTCAAACTCAAAATCATTTTGGGACTTAGGTACTGCTCACATGCATGACTTACTTTGCTTAGCAATCTTTGAATTAAGTATTGCGTTTGGTAATTGTTTTTCTTTCATTCAAAGCGAATGATTTGTTAGCAAATCTCGATCGAATGAAAACACAACAGTGCCTTGACGAAATCGATAGGCAGCGCTGAGGCTTAGGAAATTGCAAGAAATTACGTTATTCTGAGCTTCGTGTAAACGGAGCGATATTATGGAGAGGAAATTGATTTTATATCTGTAAAATCTTTGACCTTTTACCGTGCCTCTCAATATTGCATGACATAATTTAAAAAGTAGGTTACTTTGGAATAATAAGTAATAAAAGGATCTTCTGTTCCGACTGCTCATACAAATCTATTAGAAGAAAGAGCAGACATTTTTGTTTAATAAATCTGCTTCATTGGAATTAGTGGAATTATTCTTTGATTCAGACTGGTTTACTTTTCTATATTTTTTGTTAAACACAAATATAACTGCTTAACGGGAAACTCTCTCAATCGGGGGGTAAATGACATACACTCAACTCGCTACGCTTACAGATTGATGAGTGCAGTCTTCTTCTTCTTTGCGAGTGGATTTTCGAGTCGAACAACGACCCGATAACCCGACCTGACATGGTTTCAGTAACGACTATCAAAGACAGCGACCGGGACCGACGGCGTAACGTGCCCTCCGAAGCACGAAATCCTTTTTCTTTTCGGGCAATCAGGTGATTCAGCCTGCAATGGGGCCTCCAAACTGGGGAAAACCTCACAAAGTGATAAATTGGCAAATATCAACTTCGTGTTCCGCCCCTGGGAATCGAACCCAGGACCTCCGGATCGTAAGCTCACCGCTCAGACCACTAGACCACGGAGGCAGTTGAGTGCAGTACGATGTTTATAAGTATTGTTGCACGATCCCTAGGTTCATCTCTCGGCTTTTACATCGAAGTCGGGACATGACGGGGTGGTGCTATTCCAGACCCGCACCACACGGATCTCTTTTGTTAATGTTGAAGGAAATAATCTGCGGATGTTTTAATGCTTGCCTCGGGCTCTCGCGTCCCATCAAAGAAAAGAGAATAATACTGTTAAAATTAAAACAAGCAAGTTTTAAACGCCGGAGATGGCACTAATTGTCGGTGCCGACCAAGATTGCACAACTTTTTTATAAAACTTTGAAAGGATTTGCTCAGAACAATAAGAAAACGAGGACGCCTCGAAGTACATGGAAATTGTTCTGGCGAAAGATGAAACCGCGTCTTTTGTAAGTTATAATAGAACAGTTATGATGACATGGTTTTTTGTTAGCCGTTGAATTTTACAAGATGTTAGACGACGCAAACTCCTTTTCCTAACTTTTTAGCAACGCAAAAAATGCAGGTTTTTTTTACAAAAGCAGTGCTCTTTGTTTATTTTTTCACATCATTTTTGGGCCGAAGAAATACTTTACTTACTTACTTATTTATATTACAGGGTTGATATTTAGATAGGTCTTCTGATGGTATGGGGTATTTAATTTAGCTCAGTCCATGTTCCTGACTAATGACCAACTTTTATTTTAACTTCTAGTGTTAATAGTCATAAGAAGGGCCTAGAGCCTTTCATGCTAGACATTGCATTAATTCGGCAGAGATACAAGTAGGAAAAGGCCCCCTTGAGGGGAGGACCACTTTGTGGAGATCATGCCTAACAGCTGCTCCTAAAGAGTTGGCATCCGTTCCGATCCAAACAAGCTAAGCTCACTAGAGCAAGGCACTCGCAAAGTACATTAAACTGAATATGTTTTTTAATTTCAATATTTATTTATTATATCATCAAAAAGCGTACAGTGCAGTTACACTGTACAAAATCCTAATTGTGATGCGGCCAAAATTAACTGCGGCGCTTACCAATCATAAACTTAATTAACAATTGAGAAAATCCGCTTTTCAGATTTAAGAGCGTGTCCATTTGTACGTTCTCGTGGGGAAATTATCTTTAAATTGAAAAATAAATTGATCGCAGAATTATTAAATTTTGTCTCTCTTTCACAAAAATAAAAAAAAAATTTTGTTCCATATTTTATGTACACAAGTACGTAGACAAAAACCGAACGTTTATTGTTCATTGCATTCACAATAATATCTAATAAAAGAGCTGAACTAAGTATATTGTTAATATTTTGTACTGTGTTCTTGAATAAACGTTCTATCTAAGTATCTATCTATCTAAATTAAGATTTTTCATTAGGAAGAATTCGTCCCGATGCTAATTTGCATAATTACACGCGTGGCAAATTACATATTAGGAATTGGTCGCCGAGCCCGTAGAGAGGAGATTAGTTGTAGTTGTAGGCCCGTATTTATAATCAACTCTCAAGAGTAACAACAAGTTTGAGATCGTATCAGAAATGTCATTCCAGTACAAAACGACCTGTCAAATCCATACTCAATACTGCTCTCAATCTTGAAATCACTTTATAAATGCGAGCCGTAGACTTTTATAATACCTTTCTATAAAAAGGTCGACGAACTCAAATTTTTTTTTGATACGTTACACCATACCATGTCTGTTGGTAGTTTAATATATTTAAGGAACTGTATATGTAATGTAGATATATCTAAGTTTTTTTTTTTAGCCACAGTATTACTTAGTGCCGACGCACCTACTGCCCTAAAATCTATTGACGGTGTAATATCAATAACCCATCGACAAAAAGCTTCCGTCAACTAATTTAATTCCAGCCTAAACGGTTTTGGGTGTGGTCATTATGAACCACACGAAAATCGTGGATAGATTTCGCAATCGCTTTCAATTTATATCGTAAAGACTTTGAATAGTTAAAAAAAGTACGTAAACAAGAATAAATCTAGTGTTTTAGGTAATAGATAAACAAACGTGACAGAAGTAATATTTTTTTGAAGAAAAATGTACTTTAAAACACGATGTTAGCACAGATTACTCTGACGGCGACGGGCGCTATTAGTATTAATTCTGGTTGAAACATTTCGAAACAAATTTGAAATTATTTCTATCACTTTCTCAAATTAGGAATATAACAGAGATAAAAAGATATACTTTTTCTTGCTGTTGACTAGTTGTTGCTAACTTTATACCGCAGTTAATGATTTGCACTGTGGTCGAATATGTTCATACCTATTCAAATATTTCAGTGAAACGTATTTAATACAGTTTGACGAATCAGCATTCAGGATTTACGGCAAATAGAAAATTGGAGAAAAATCTGCGGACAAAACCCTCCAGTCCAGTGAAATTTACATAGCAATGAGATATGTAACAGACACTGCAAAGTCGACCGAATGTAAATCACTGTAAAAGGTTCCAATACGGACTGTGATCAAATTAACATATTCTTCCTTTAGAATATTTTTGTTACTACATGGTGTCCTTTATACATCAAAAAAACATATTGCGAACACAATGAAAATTTTGGTGGAGTAAATCACGTTGAATGGGGAAGTAATTGCTTTTAGCATACGGAATAGGAGCCGAAATTCCATCAAGAGGCCGGACCACTTAGGGTTTATTGTTCGTTCATATAATAATTATTATTAATGATAGGAAGCTTACATGAAAAGTAGGCTGCGTGCGAGCAACAGCTAAAGGCTATAAAGGTTCACAATATGATGACATTTATGAGTCTAGGCTAGGAGGAGCCGTAAACTTTTCTACTAAATACCGCTTTCGATTGGGAACTTTATTACACGCAGCTGACACGCATCACATAACAACTTAATTAAAAAAAAAAACTATAAATATATTTTTTAAAGCTGGTATACAGTCTTATAGTCTTATTTACCGCGAAAAATATATATTTAACGGCATACGTTTAATAAAAATAACGTCACAAAATCTCATACCTACTAGATTTACCGGTTTACTTGGGACATCTGTAGCAGAAAAAAAGGTAATAAAATATAGAAAGAGGGGAAAGACAAAAGAAGGTACCTACATTAAAAACTGGACCAACATAGAAAACACTGCTAGGTTATGTATTCGCTGATATCCTTTTTAAACATAGCAGCAAGAAAAACTGAATATTGAAAATATCCTTTGCAAACGCACACAAAGAAACGAGCTAATTATAGGGAAAATTAACTAATCCTCTCATTGCCAGCAGTTAATTAATGTAGGCTTTCATCGAACGATTTTAATTGGCATCAAATTTCTATAAAATATACACGACAAGCCATTTATTTATCAGATGAAAGGATTTTCTGACAAATACCCATAATTAATACCTATAGAGTGACTGTTTGATTGATGCTGAGCAATGAAAAGACAGTTTAATCAGCTGCTTTTCATTCCGGGAATTATACTGTAATAGGGAAACGGGCAGCTATCAGCTGAGTCCTCATGATGCCCAAACTCTAGACCCCAAACAGATTGTGGCAGAACAGATGAGGCCTTTTAAAATAAGGAAGATTAGCTACAATAGATCTATACAGGTCGCAGTGGCTGTTGGGATGTAGGCGCAACCCCTCAATACCAAATCATAATGAAATACTATTAAATCCAGTAAAGAAACACTCGAGTTTTATTTAGTTTGGGCAGCTGTCTGGCGACCGGTCAGAACCAACACAGAATTGTCTGAAACTAGCTTACAGCCTCACATGGCTAGAATTGAAAAAATAATGTTTAATTAAACATTTTGGTTAAGATTCACGTATTATTGAAAGTACGAATTCAAAATGTAGAGTGTTCGTAATGAGTTGAACCTACGTTAATTAAAATAAAGTTTTTAAAGCCTGACTAAAGAAACCTTTAACTAAATAATTAAATAGGACCTGTTAAATGTATAACAATTATGTACTACGAACAATTGCCACTAAGCCGCTTAAATTCGTAGATGGTTTCAAGAATTTGGTAATTGCTCCTAACTGTAATTTAAACTTTAGGCATTCAATTTGTGTACTAACTAAAACTATGTTTTAAATACTAACATTAAAGTCTATTAGTTTTCAGCAAGTTTTCAGTCAATGTAAAATGTAAATAAATATTCGTATTAAATCTGGCTTTATTTATGATGCCGTCGATTTGAAAACTTGCCTTTTTGCGAACAAAGGCATATGAATAGAATAACCAGTAAGAGATAGGTACCATATCCAGTAACTAGCCCGATGATGGCGTAGTGAATAGTGCAGCGGCGCTGCCTCCTGTGCAGGAGGTCGTGGTTCAAATTCCACCACGTACCAATGTGTTTTTCGGTTTCCGAATTTGATATATGCGTTTATTCAGCGCTTTTTCGTCAACATCGTGAGGAAACCTTCACACACCTACGAAGAAATTAAAAGGTTGTGTGTAAAGTATACTAATCTGTACTGGACTCACGTGGTCGACTAAGGCCCGATTGCCCTATTCAGGGTAGGCTCGTGCCCCTCGGTGGGGATGTTATGAGCTGATGATGATGAAGAGTAGTTAGGTACATACATTTTTTCACTTACCTAAACCATCTGAAAACAACAGTGTTATTCTATGCAAGTTGTCAACAGTTCTACATAAAATACTATAAGAAGTTCATATTAACTTCGGGTTTCCGAGTGTGTTCCTAAAAAATACGAGAGGGCGGTGTAAATCGCGATGCCGGGAACACTGCCAAGAACATTCGCATTGCAGAGAGATGAGATATAAAAAGTGTATTACTGTGGCTGGTAGTGGATTTTTAACCTAAAAACTATTGAAGACTTTGTAATGTTAATGATAATTTTGGAATTATAGACATATTAAAGGAAGGTTAATGCTGAAATCATGAGACCGGATTAGGCCATAATTATATACCAGGTGTAAGGGACAGCGTACCGAAAACTGAAAGGGGTTGCTCAATCAAGGAAGCTGCATAACTATATCTATTCTTTCAGGAAATAAAAACAAATACTTGTCCACACAAAATGACCACCGCGATCAGACATTTTTGTATGGGAAAGCCAAATCTTTTTTCATTTCCGGACAAAATTTCCTGCTGATAGTTGTTCAGTTTCATTGTCTAAGCAACCCTGTCAGTTTGGTACGATTGGATTGAATTTCTCAAATAAATGAGAAAAATATTATACGGGGTGTAAGGGACAGCTTCCCGCAAACTGATAGGGGTTGCTCAGTCAACGAAACTTGATAATTGTCACCAGGAAATTCTTCACATTCACATTTCCTGATAGAATTTCTGAATGAAAGTTGTTCAGTCTCATTGCTGACCAGTTTTCAAGAAGATGTCTCTCAAACCCTTAGGCTCATATTTATAAAGCGATCTCAAGATTGAGAGCAATATTGAGTGCGGATTAGACAGGTAATTTTGTACTAGAATGACATTTCTGATACGAACTCAAACTCGCTGTCACTCTTGAGAGCTGATTATAAATACGGGCCTTAGACTCCGTGTGTATTGGGGTGTTTTACAACTTGATAAATAAAAAAATAAAACATCAAATTCTTCGACTATTGACTATTTTATTGGGTTAAACAGTTTGAGATTTTTATGCTTATAGTGTGTAAATGTGGTTAAGAGGTCACAGCAGTGTTAGGTGTTGATTCCTTGCGAGAAGGAGGTTGTGGTGTTTGTGGGGCACTTTGCGCTACATTCGACTGTTCATTTGGTGCACCACCACCTCTAGGCTGCTTGTTTTTCTTATTCTTGGATATTTTGTTAGGCACTCTCCTCTTGGTCTTACCTTCTGTGGCTTGTGCGTTGCTAGTATTGGCATCTTCTGATGTGTTGCCGCGCGAACAGGCCTTCGCACTGATTACGAGAATGGCAAGCATCACCAGCAGAAGCCGGTATAAGTGATGAATGTTCATTGTTTATCTGAAAATGTAGATACGTCATTATATTAATTTCCGTAAGTTCATTAGCATTTTAAACTAAAACATTGATGATTTTTCTTTGGTGTTTTAATAAAATAATTACCTACTCTATAAACTTGAAACTATGTAAATATGGTGTATTTCCTGATCTTAAGTGCTTATGTTGATATGTAAAATATATTTATTACTTTTGCTTAGTTTTTCTGATGCAGTGAAGGAAATCAAAAAGCTGTTCTGTTAAGTTTGGTATGGTGTCAATTTGTCACTTCAATTTTATTTAGCTCATGCATGGTTCGGGGTTATTGTGCTTCATTCGGTTTCTGAAAAAGATAAGGATTTAAATCGAAATTTACAAGGACTACTATAATGTTACATAGCTATTTGGATTATGATTTCCTTGTCCCAAATTAAGTTAACTCAGTCTAGAAAACCTATTTCGTATAATTCTTAAGAAAATAATGTACTTACTGAAAGAAAGAGGCTTATTTTTAATCAAACTGAAAATAATGATAAATTTTATGTGGCCGACATTTTGACAATGGTGACAAGAACTTCAAGAGCTGTCAAATTGCGTAAAAAAGAAGAAAATTCAGTTTCTTATAAACAGTTTTTAATCTGCATATTAAAACTCACTGTTCAAAATACATGATTATTCTTCTGGCTTAAATTCAGTGGTCACAGCCAAAATTCGACTCAGTTGAAGTTCAGTTTTGTATTATTTAGGTCATTTTAGAGAATGTGTACCTACGTTTTGCTATAGGTGGTCAGCACATAATATCACCATTATTCTCTTCCCTAAATAAGCAGTTGCAAAAGAAACAACACATTCTTTGTTTTTCCTATGTTCCTATCACTGCCAGTCCGGCAAGGAACTTTTTTTTTAGAAGTATTTTACAATGGCATTTTTTTTATGTGTACGACTCTCTATACTTACTATAAAATACTTGAAATATTTTTATTGCTGTAACTAATAGCGTAAAAGCTAACAAACATTTTAGGAAGGAAGGGTTGGTCTGCTGAGTGCCCCAGGTTGGCATGGATAGTACGAGGAGCTTCTAGCATAGGGGACGTCCTTACTCTCCCGAAGACTAGGGTAGCCATCCGGAGTTATAATAAGTACCTATCCTGAATAGACTACTTGTAATATTTCTTATATTGATGGAATATCGTAAAAGCTAATAAACATTTTTAGAAGGACGACATCTCAGACAGGTTCTTTCAAAAATCTGGGATTTTCAGGTAAAATGTTCTTTTCTGGTCTCATCCAGGTGGATTATCCGATGCAAGGGTACAGGTGTCGCTTTTCTCTATCACACAACACTACACTCGCAAGAATCTGAGCACTTTTACCTAGTTTTTTGATTGTTTTTACTGCGGACCAATTTGAATTTTAAAAGGTTGGTCTTTAGATCTGTTACAGTTTTCACAGGTTGGTCTACAGGGCGCCCCAGGTGGACATGGGAAGCACGGGGAGCTTTTTGCACACGGGATGTTCGGCCTCACCCTTCTACCAGGGTAGCCGTCCGGAGGTATATAGCAGCTTGGCACTCCAGAGTTTGGTCCGCGGTATTTCTCGGCACAGGGATTCACTGTATCGACGAATGGGGTATTTGAACGATTTACACCTGGAAAAAAAGATTTATTTAAGATTTTAGATATATCTTTTGGTCGTGTATTGCTTGCAATAAAACTTTATTTATTATTGATGCGGTGCTGGGTGGAGCGGATTTTGGCGATGCGTGACTTTTTAAATCAAAATACTCGAAATCTGTGCTCCATATGGTCAATTTAATGCATCGGTCGGCCTCAATATGAACGCTTTGAAATGAACGCTTCCTAAAAAAGGAATATCTTATAACCCTTTCTTATTACCTCGTTCTCGTAGAACAGGAGGCCTACGACATATTCCGCAACTTGAAGTTGTTCTGCATGAAGTCTTCGACGTAACTGTAATTTTTTAACCAATTTTAAATACAGATTCATTGCAAGATGTGTCGTTATATATTTTATAACACATTTGCTCGTAAAGGGTCTCTTATTACACCAATTTCAATATTGTATTGTATCTTATTACGTACTTGTGCGTAATCGTAATGTAAAATGCACGAGTGCTGTAAAACACGAGTTTTTTTTTTAATTAGGTAAAACGCATGGTTTATCGAACGGTAATTTTTTAAATCTTAGCAAAGAGTTTTTACGTCAGAAAAGTGGTAAACGTTTGATGAATAAATTTAACTTTGGGAGATAAAATATAATAAATAAACATTTTTATTCTTTAATTTAATTAATTTTAACAATAAATTTCAACAATTTATCTGTATCAAAACATAAAAATATTAATTTAGTTTATTAGTAATACTGGCTGTTTTTGTGCCTTTGCCTTAAAAAAAAGCGCTGCGCGATATATACTAGGTAATCTGTGGATGCGCGCGCATCGCTAATTTGTGAACGAGTAAAGATTATTCCGCGCGTTTTTTCTTTTCGCTATATTGTTTTAATTTTTTTGCTATTTCCTCGCAAATATGTTATAAAACGTCGTACGACATCGTGCGGTTTGATAATTACAGCCTTTGCTTTCTTGTAGCCCTCGCCTACGGCTCGGACTAGTAATATCGCCTCGGCTGTAATGATCAACCCACCGCACTTATATCGTAATGTACTATTTATGAAAAAGTGTCTGTAATAGATAGATAGATTCTAACTACTATTCTTCTATTTTTAGGCCCTTTTTCTTCCATGCTGGACTGGGAGCGATGGAAAAACATAAAATGTTTCAGCTGCCCTTCATCCCGCACATGCTATAGAAGTCAGGAAAAGGGATTTGAGGGTTTCTGTGTATTGTAATCTAGGCGGTAGGCTGGCAACCTGTCACTACAGCGATTCACATTCATTACAATCTAATTGCCTTCAATGTTTGTCAGACGTGGCGAAGGCGCCTTTTACTAGGCGTTTTACGCTCTGCCTACCCCGCAGGGGATAACGGCGTGCCTTTATGTATGTATGTATTTTCGGCGTTGACTATATTGCTCGAGATTTTCAGATAGATCATTCCAAACTGAATATGAAAAAATACGCTTACCATCACAAGATATAATGCGAATTAAGGCTACGTACCGAATTTACTTTTCGTATTTTCGTATAGTCGTTTAAACGATTTGCTGTTTCGTTCACATTTTGCCGTTTTGCATGCCGCCCCATACATAAGAAATACCGCTAACAGTATCAGTACTATTTCCAACACGTGTCTGTGCCATAATTTGATCATTTTCAATCTAGGAAGTATAAACTTTATGGTAAGAATTAAAAAAAATTACAGGAGAAGCGTTATAAAACATATTGAGAAAATTATTAATGAGCATAAGTAATTTCAGGAGAAGAACTTTATTGCGGTGGAAGATTTTTATTGGTGTAGTAGTTTCTGATGCAAAATTTGCTATAAACTTATTATACCCGAAGTCTTGTTGATTCCATGCTGGACTGGAAGCGATAGAAAAACATAGAATGTGCCAGCTGCATCTCCTCCCGGGCATGCTGTAAAACCAGTTAAGGGATTCGAGGGTTTCAGTATATTGTAATTTAGGCGATGGGCCGACAACCTGCAACAATATACAGATCTATCTTAAACAACCCTCAAAACATGTCAGACGTGGCGGAACGACCTTTGTTTGGGTCGTTGACGCTCTGCCTACCCCATTAGGGATAAAGGCGTGATTTAGTATGTATGTATGTATGTCTTGAAAAACATTAAACATAAAACATTAAACACAACGTAGCCAATTTCAAAAACGTAAAATTTGATCTACCCCCGCACCTAATGGATGCTGATCGTATAAATAATCATTTTCTAGATATTCCTGGTACAGACAATAATATTAAAATCTCAGATCTAACGTACTATGAATTTCATAGATATAGTGACGCAGTGTTTAATTTAAACCCGGTCAGTGAAACCATTGTTTTTAATATTATTAAATCGATTTCCACTAACGCACAGGGAACTGATGGTATCTCATCTGAAATGATTTTATTAACACTCCCAAGCACGCTAAAATTTATTACAGCTATAATTAACAAGTCAATAGAAACATGTACATTCCCGGAAGCATGGAAAACAGCCATAGTTAGACCAATACCAAAAATTACTCAGCCAAATAATTTTAAAGATTTACGCCCTATTAGTATCTTGCCATTTTTGTCGAAAGTAATAGAAAAAGTTATATGTAAGCAAGTTACTGATTATCTAGAAGAAAATCATATTCTCCCATGTAAACAATCTGGATTTAGAAAACGCCATAGCACTTCAACCGCCCTGCTTGATGTCGTGGATAATATCCTTGCGGCGCAAGATGTAGGGGAGGGCAGTATTCTGGTACTTCTAGATTATTCGCGTGCTTTTGATACCATCAATACCTCACTCTTATTGGCAAAGCTTTCATTTTACGGATTTGATATCAATAGTATAAAATGGTTTGCGAGCTATTTGAGCGGGCGCTCACAGTTAGTTTCAATTCAACATTATAATGGATCCAGTAGTTATTCATCTACATTGCCGGTCATAAACGGTGTTCCTCAGGGCTCTATCCTGGGACCAATACTTTTTATCTTATATACAGCTGATATTGTCAATAACATTAAACACTGTAAATACCACCTATATGCCGACGACCTTCAGTTGTATATTTCCTTTGACCCTAGGGACACATTTACAGCAGCTAATAAATTAAACCAAGACCTACATAATGTAACTGAATGGTCTAACCGTAACAGTTTAGTCCTAAATCCAAATAAATCGAAATACCTAGTTCTTGGCAGTAGAGTACAAGTTGACGCTATTTTAGATCTAAATCCCCAGATTAATATTGAAAGTGTACCATTGGAATGTGTTTCAGAAGCACGTAATTTAGGCGTTCTGATGGATAGCCAACTGCGTTTTGAAAGTCATGTACTACAGCTAGTCCGAAATTGCTTTTATAGGCTGAAAGTTTTATATAGAGTCCGGAATTATTTAAATATTGATTTACGTGTCAAACTATGTGATGCTCTTATACTCTCAAAACTAAATTATGCTGACACGGTATTCGGACAATGTTTGTTGAAGCGCACAAAAAAGCTGGTGCAACGAGTGCAAAACGCTTGCGCTCGCTTCTGTTTCCCCATACCGCGTCGGGCACATATAACACCATTTTTAAATAAAAATAAAGTAATGAACATGGCTGCACGACAAAATCTACATTTTTCAACATTACTTTTTGGCATTATTAAAGATAAACAGCCGCAATATCTATTTAATAAACTTACTTTTTCCAAGTGTCCAGTCAGGTCGGCAACACGTTTAGTTTGTCCCAGGCACGGTTCCGCTGCATTTCGTGGCAGTTTTCGTTATACTGCTACGAAATGCTGGAATAATCTACCGCCCCCAATTAGAAATTCTAAATCCATAGCCAGTTTTAAACGAAATTTTAAGAAATTTTTATTACACGCACAAAACATATTTCCACAAGCTGTTGCACTGGGTCAAACTAATACCATTTTTAATGTCGGTTTAGTTTAAGTATATAGATAGATATATTTTAATAATAGTTACCATTCTACAATTTTTGTTCAATTGTTAAGAGCATTTAATTTTTCTTTTCTTTTTTATAGATCTCATTTATAATTTATAATGTGTAGTCCAGAGTCACTTATTAGATTTTAGATAACATATATTTACAGAGGTATTTCAAAATAGTGCTTGTTCAACAGAAATTTAGTTATGAACATTTAAATTTTGTATCCGCATTTACTTTGAATTACTATTTTTTTTTTTAGTACTTTGATTTATTTTTTAGTTTTTTAAGATTGATGGAAACAAGTCCGCTGTCCACATCTACACTTTTACTGTGGCTTCACAGAATACCAGCGCTGTAGGAAGCTGCCGCTCGCTTCCTGCACACATGCTGAGTGGAGACCATTTTTGTTCCTATCACACAGTATATTTAAGTAATTTAGATTATACATACACTATTGTAAAATGTTATTATTGTGTTTTGTGTGGAACAAAATAAACTTATTTTCATTTTCATTTTTCATTTTTTCATTCATTTTTCTTGTTGATTCTCAAACCAATATTTTATGAAATTCATCTCGAAATATGCACAGACTGACTTGCAATCGTGGTTGGCACCTTAGAATGGGGAGAAAAACTGGGAACTAAATGGCGCCACCAACGAGTGTTCCTTTTTCCTGTGATTGGTCAGTAATCTGTCAATGTCAATGTCAATATCAGTTTTGCGTCTTCTCATTGGTCTCTTTTGGAACACTCGCTGGTGGCGCCATTTAGTTCCCAGTTTTTCTCCCCATTCTAAGGTGCCAACCACGATTGCAAGTCAGTCTGTGCATATTTCGAGATGAATTTCATAAAATATTGGTTTGAGAATCAACAAGAAAAATGAATGAAAAAATGAAAAATGAAAATGAAAATAAGTTTATTTTGTTCCACACAAAACACAATAATAACATTTTACAATAGTGTATGTATAATCTAAATTACTTAAATATACTGTGTGATAGGAACAAAAATGGTCTCCACTCAGCATGTGTGCAGGAAGCGAGCGGCAGCTTCCTACAGCGCTGGTATTCTGTGAAGCCACAGTAAAAGTGTAGATGTGGACAGCGGACTTGTTTCCATCAATCTTAAAAAACTAAAAAATAAATCAAAGTACTAAAAAAAAAAATAGTAATTCAAAGTAAATGCGGATACAAAATTTAAATGTTCATAACTAAATTTCTGTTGAACAAGCACTATTTTGAAATACCTCTGTAAATATATGTTATCTAAAATCTAATAAGTGACTCTGGACTACACATTATAAATTATAAATGAGATCTATAAAAAAGAAAAGAAAAATTAAATGCTCTTAACAATTGAACAAAAATTGTAGAATGGTAACTATTATTAAAATATATCTATCTATATACTTAAACTAAACCGACATTAAAAATGGTATTAGTTTGACCCAGTGCAACAGCTTGTGGAAATATGTTTTGTGCGTGTAATAAAAATTTCTTAAAATTTCGTTTAAAACTGGCTATGGATTTAGAATTTCTAATTGGGGGCGGTAGATTATTCCAGCATTTCGTAGCAGTATAACGAAAACTGCCACGAAATGCAGCGGAACCGTGCCTGGGACAAACTAAACGTGTTGCCGACCTGACTGGACACTTGGAAAAAGTAAGTTTATTAAATAGATATTGCGGCTGTTTATCTTTAATAATGCCAAAAAGTAATGTTGAAAAATGTAGATTTTGTCGTGCAGCCATGTTCATTACTTTATTTTTATTTAAAAATGGTGTTATATGTGCCCGACGCGGTATGGGGAAACAGAAGCGAGCGCAAGCGTTTTGCACTCGTTGCACCAGCTTTTTTGTGCGCTTCAACAAACATTGTCCGAATACCGTGTCAGCATAATTTAGTTTTGAGAGTATAAGAGCATCACATAGTTTGACACGTAAATCAATATTTAAATAATTCCGGACTCTATATAAAACTTTCAGCCTATAAAAGCAATTTCGGACTAGCTGTAGTACATGACTTTCAAAACGCAGTTGGCTATCCATCAGAACGCCTAAATTACGTGCTTCTGAAACACATTCCAATGGTACACTTTCAATATTAATCTGGGGATTTAGATCTAAAATAGCGTCAACTTGTACTCTACTGCCAAGAACTAGGTATTTCGATTTATTTGGATTTAGGACTAAACTGTTACGGTTAGACCATTCAGTTACATTATGTAGGTCTTGGTTTAATTTATTAGCTGCTGTAAATGTGTCCCTAGGGTCAAAGGAAATATACAACTGAAGGTCGTCGGCATATAGGTGGTATTTACAGTGTTTAATGTTATTGACAATATCAGCTGTATATAAGATAAAAAGTATTGGTCCCAGGATAGAGCCCTGAGGAACACCGTTTATGACCGGCAATGTAGATGAATAACTACTGGATCCATTATAATGTTGAATTGAAACTAACTGTGAGCGCCCGCTCAAATAGCTCGCAAACCATTTTATACTATTGATATCAAATCCGTAAAATGAAAGCTTTGCCAATAAGAGTGAGGTATTGATGGTATCAAAAGCACGCGAATAATCTAGAAGTACCAGAATACTGCCCTCCCCTACATCTTGCGCCGCAAGGATATTATCCACGACATCAAGCAGGGCGGTTGAAGTGCTATGGCGTTTTCTAAATCCAGATTGTTTACATGGGAGAATATGATTTTCTTCTAGATAATCAGTAACTTGCTTACATATAACTTTTTCTATTACTTTCGACAAAAATGGCAAGATACTAATAGGGCGTAAATCTTTAAAATTATTTGGCTGAGTAATTTTTGGTATTGGTCTAACTATGGCTGTTTTCCATGCTTCCGGGAATGTACATGTTTCTATTGACTTGTTAATTATAGCTGTAATAAATTTTAGCGTGCTTGGGAGTGTTAATAAAATCATTTCAGATGAGATACCATCAGTTCCCTGTGCGTTAGTGGAAATCGATTTAATAATATTAAAAACAATGGTTTCACTGACCGGGTTTAAATTAAACACTGCGTCACTATATCTATGAAATTCATAGTACGTTAGATCTGAGATTTTAATATTATTGTCTGTACCAGGAATATCTAGAAAATGATTATTTATACGATCAGCATCCATTAGGTGCGGGGGTAGATCAAATTTTACGTTTTTGAAATTGGCTACGTTGTGTTTAATGTTTTATGTTTAATGTTTTTCAAGACATACATACATACATACTAAATCACGCCTTTATCCCTAATGGGGTAGGCAGAGCGTCAACGACCCAAACAAAGGTCGTTCCGCCACGTCTGACATGTTTTGAGGGTTGTTTAAGATAGATCTGTATATTGTTGCAGGTTGTCGGCCCATCGCCTAAATTACAATATACTGAAACCCTCGAATCCCTTAACTGGTTTTACAGCATGCCCGGGAGGAGATGCAGCTGGCACATTCTATGTTTTTCTATCGCTTCCAGTCCAGCATGGAATCAACAAGACTTCGGGTATAATAAGTTTATAGCAAATTTTGCATCAGAAACTACTACACCAATAAAAATCTTCCACCGCAATAAAGTTCTTCTCCTGAAATTACTTATGCTCATTAATAATTTTCTCAATATGTTTTATAACGCTTCTCCTGTAATTTTTTTTAATTCTTACCATAAAGTTTATACTTCCTAGATTGAAAATGATCAAATTATGGCACAGACACGTGTTGGAAATAGTACTGATACTGTTAGCGGTATTTCTTATGTATGGGGCGGCATGCAAAACGGCAAAATGTGAACGAAACAGCAAATCGTTTAAACGACTATACGAAAATACGAAAAGTAAATTCGGTACGTAGCCTTAATTCGCATTATATCTTGTGATGGTAAGCGTATTTTTTCATATTCAGTTTGGAATGATCTATCTGAAAATCTCGAGCAATATAGTCAACGCCGAAAATACATACATACATAAAGGCACGCCGTTATCCCCTGCGGGGTAGGCAGAGCGTAAAACGCCTAGTAAAAGGCGCCTTCGCCACGTCTGACAAACATTGAAGGCAATTAGATTGTAATGAATGTGAATCGCTGTAGTGACAGGTTGCCAGCCTACCGCCTAGATTACAATACACAGAAACCCTCAAATCCCTTTTCCTGACTTCTATAGCATGTGCGGGATGAAGGGCAGCTGAAACATTTTATGTTTTTCCATCGCTCCCAGTCCAGCATGGAAGAAAAAGGGCCTAAAAATAGAAGAATAGTAGTTAGAATCTATCTATCTATTACAGACACTTTTTCATAAATAGTACATTACGATATAAGTGCGGTGGGTTGATCATTACAGCCGAGGCGATATTACTAGTCCGAGCCGTAGGCGAGGGCTACAAGAAAGCAAAGGCTGTAATTATCAAACCGCACGATGTCGTACGACGTTTTATAACATATTTGCGAGGAAATAGCAAAAAAATTAAAACAATATAGCGAAAAGAAAAAACGCGCGGAATAATCTTTACTCGTTCACAAATTAGCGATGCGCGCGCATCCACAGATTACCTAGTATATATCGCGCAGCGCTTTTTTT
The DNA here is from genome assembly GCA_029255725.1 of Scrobipalpa atriplicella. Taxonomy (NCBI): domain Eukaryota; kingdom Metazoa; phylum Arthropoda; class Insecta; order Lepidoptera; family Gelechiidae; genus Scrobipalpa; species Scrobipalpa atriplicella. The sequence goes on from JARACY010001419.1 coordinate 58,802, forward strand.
TAAGGCAAAGGCACAAAAACAGCCAGTATTACTAATAAACTAAATTAATATTTTTATGTTTTGATACAGATAAATTGTTGAAATTTATTGTTAAAATTAATTAAATTAAAGAATAAAAATGTTTATTTATTATATTTTATCTCC
>JARACY010001420.1:0-58890 GCA_029255725.1 Scrobipalpa atriplicella
GTCGTTTTACATACCTGCCAAACCCCGAATTCGGCAATTGGCTGTTTCGTGTTTGCCAGTCCGCGGAATGATCATCAATGATCGTTTTAGAACGCTTAATGGCCGAAATAAAAGGACATTTCGGGGATTGTGCGCTTTGCATTTGCCAATCCGCGAAATGATCCTTTTTTCCGGCCAATGAGCGATTTCGGGGATTGTGCGTAACACATACACCAAGAGAAAGTGGTCATCATATTGTAAAACTTTTGCTAATGTGTTTTTTCCGTATCTCTGATAGCTTCGCTGGGCTCTGAGGATCCCCATCAGGTACTCCTAATCTTCAATTTTAATCAATTCAATAGAAAATGCTCGTCACAGTGAAAAAAATTATTACCGCGGCTTTCTTTGTATCTCTGACAGTTAAGTTGAGCTCTACGGTTCCACTTATTATACTCATAAGTGGAACCGTAGAGCTCAACTTCAACTGTCAGAGATACAAAGAAAGCAGCTGGTAATAATTTTTTTCACTGTGACGAGCATTTTCTATTGAATTGCTTAAAATTTGAAGAGTTCCGTCAATTCCTCATGGATCCCATCATCATAATTGGATTTTTATAGAAACGGGACCAATCTGCAAGCATGCCCTTTCAAATAAAAAAATAATTTTCCAGATCGGTTAATAAATGACGGAGTTATGAGGTAACAAACATAAAAAAAAAAAATAATAATAATGATAAAAATAATAAAACATACAACCGAATTGAGAACCTCCTCCTTTGTTTTGGAGTCGTTTAAAAAGCAATCTATAAAATTCATTAAAAAGTACAAGAACATGGCGCCATACAACCGAACGATAGACTAATACAATGACCCTATTTCCGCCCAAACCGGAAAACAGCGGCGGTGACAAACCCTACCCTTGTATAAAATCTTATTCCCATTGTTGAATGTAAACACTTACTCCAATTTGTGTGTGTTTGTAAACAACACCGCTATTATCCAGATAATGCTCATAAACTAGACTGTTTTGAGCAAGAGCAAACTTGTTATTGGTTTAAACTCGCAAAGACAGTAATGCTCTATCTCAGTGGATGTAAATTATGACGTAATTTAGCGTTTATACTTTGTGTTTATTTTTAAAAATCTTATCAATACTTTTCACCAGTAATAAGGAAAAAATCAATTGTTTGAAATAAAAACACCTTAAATTAACTAGGTTGTATGAATATGAAGGCTTGTTGACCGGGTGGCTAGAAAAATTAAAACGTTTATAGTTAAAACTGATGGGTAAAATGTTGTGGATCTCATGCATCATTTTTATTAAATGCACATTAAGATTTAATAATCGAGTTAAAAATATAGAAGATATTGATTTGAGTAGTCCAGTATTTACGAGGAGTGACGTCAAAAAAGCGTTTTTGACATTTCATAAAAAGTTGCTGATTTGACTAATAGGAAACTAGCGGATTGTCAACTAGGGTTTAAAATATCTCTCAGTAAAGGATGTGTCTTTAGTAAAACCTGTTTATACGTTTTTAAAAGAAATATTCGACTTGGCGCAAGCAATAAGGTGAGATTTTATATTATTTACCTTTTTCATTAATAAAACAGCGTTTACACCTCCTTTCATACCAAACCACAACTAATTCTGAGAAGTCAACCAAACCAACCAAATAAATTAAGTTTCCATTGAGATATGAAAATCCCGCGTTCCACATATTATAGCCGTGTTCTAAGCTGAGTTTACCCGTAGTTTTACCCAGAAATAAGCGGGTAAAACCACAGGACTGCCAGTTAATAAAGCAGAGCTCACAAAGCTCTAAGACTCTGTGTTTTGGTGCAAAATGCCACAACTTTAGGCACCGGCGCACTGAGTCGGAAGCATGGTGCGGCGAAGGCCTTTTTCGCCATGCATTGCCGAGTCGGGTTATAACTTTTAATATCGACTGCGCCCAGAACCGTCAATGCAATGCAAAGCCGCTTTCGCTTCGGCCGGAGCACCTTAACACACTCCCCGTCTAAAATACGAATTCTCATTAAAACGAGAATTTTTGTTTAAAAACTTTTTCCATAAATTTTTAAAAGTTGTTAAAGTTGATTGGATTACTTTACGAGATGTGACATATGATATTATTATGGGTTGTTTTGATTGTATGATTGAAGAAATTTATGTACTAAAAACTCTATCGCAGTTCTATAAAAAACTCTATGCACTAATACTAGATATACGAGTACGTAGTATATCAATGCAACATTCATTTTAGCACTTCTTCAGGCTGTAATTTTAAGGAACAATGAAGCAAATTCACAGGTGCTCTTCGCAGCGATAACACTTAAGAAGCCAGAAATGCCGAGTGGTTCGTAAGGTAGCTTAGTTAGTTGAAGCCTTACATACGATTGCTTAGTTTGTCAGCTGCACCATGCGTTTTAACGTAGCTAAAGGATCTATTATTTTAGAATTTAATGTTTTCAAAACATGAAATATTGGAAGCTAAAAGTTACGGCACGGTGCGCCGAAGATCGTGGGTTCAAATTCCACCCAAGTGTAACTTTTAGCTTCTTTACTTTTATGTAACTGAAGGACTTCCTTACATAACACATCATATTAGTTCTCATAAAGTAACCGAATAAAATCATAATTCGCCAACTATGGTAAATTGAGAGAGGGTTTTCGCTAATAAAATGCAAACTTCCATCGCCTAATGTGCTTTGCTCGCGGCTTTGCGGTATCATGTTTACATAACTTTGCATTCCAGACGGAAGTTCTGAAAGTCTTGTAAAATTTTTATAAGAGCGCCAGTTGTTTCATGATATCTTGGTTGGACAATAGGCTTCTTTCACTCGATTGCTTCTTTTGAAAGTAAGTTAGTATTCTTTCATTCTGTTTCTTTTAGTTAAATTTATCTAAATTATTCATGCGTTTCATTTTTCTATAGGTTCTCTCATCAGGGTCTGGTAACGTTCAGGATACTGTATTTCTTCGGTAGGTATGTAGGAAAACTAGCATCTGGGCAAGTGGTCGACTCAATCTGACTCAATGATGATAATTTTACTATTTACTTATAGACAAAAATCTATAATACTGGATTTTATCTATTGCAAAAAAACTATTGTTTATTTGCTAAGGTCACTTCATATCTACTATAGTACGAATATATTCAAAAGAATTTGTAAATACCAAACGATTAAATAAAGTAAAATTTTAAAAACGTTCTCCACGATTTCGTTGTTTATAAACGTAGGTTACGTAATATAGCACTTAATGTATTTATGCTGACCAACTCTACTCTAGAGGCACTCAAAATATGCGAGTTGCATATCAAAGCTAATAGAAGGATGTGCCGGCCACCGCAATATTTGAATTTCAAGCCGGGAGGGGTGGTACAAGATATAAGAACAAGCTGGAAAGTACTGGCACAGATTACTTATGAGCGCGGCGCGGGTACTGGCACAACACAATATAAACTTAAGCCTGTTGTAAAAGATATAGAAATTAGACACAAATTTGACTAAATTGTTGTTTTTTATTTTTATCATTTTCTTTTTAACTTGACCTCCCTTCATATCAATTATATTTGACATCTTTTAAATCTAACTGGTGTGCTGGGCATTTATTTTACAACGAGTCACAATGTACTGATATTTAACTGAAAATTAGGGGACTCGAGAAGCTTATGCTCGGATACTAACCGGACTTACATTGAGTACAGTCCTAGAATTACAACGAAATTGGGGTTTTGACTAATAAACTTGGATTTTGAACAAAACCCGGACTATGACAAAATACTGATAAACAAATCTAGGATTTTGACAAAATCCTGAGATAATCTAGTTTTTTGATAAAAAAACAAATTCATTAGGATTATAACAAACCCTAGACTTGTTCATCAGGATTTTGATTCAGTCCGGGTTTTGATCAAAATCCTAGTTTTTTGATCCAACCCCCGATTTTATCATAATCCAGCGACATATCCACTACAATTACTTAGATGCTCCGGTAAAAATAACCTTTTACTTACAATTTCCTTCGCTTCCACTTATCCCTTACTCCACATTATACTGGATAAAACCGGTAACACACAGATCTGGCCGTAATACATCCATCCAGAGCCTCTTATCCGGAATTTGTTTGGAAAGACTCTTGTGCGGGGCCGTGAGGTTCGCAAAATGTCTTTTGTTTAGCATTGTTTTTCCCAACATGTGTCCAATGCATTGTTATGGGCTTAAGTGCTTTTAGAAGGGTTTAAATGTCGTGTTTAAGTATTATTTCAATGTAAAATATTTTGGTTGGAAATAACAGAACACGTAGAGAGAGACTAACTTATTATAAGTATTACATAGGTAATTGTAAAAAAATTGCTGACCAAACCTTAGGGTGTGATACTTACCTACTAACTATGACATTGAAAACTTCCCCAAGGAACATAGAACGAAATATGATTTAAATATCATATCGGCCCTTGCTCATTTTGACCCGGCCATCTCTTGGAGAAAGTTGTTCAGTTTCTTAAGTAGGATCACAGTTTGATCAGCTAATTTTTTTACTCCCTGTACGTTTCCGAACCATAGTTTTAATTCAAAACACAATCTCAAACAGATATTGTTTATGAATGAATAAGACAATAATTTAAGAAGGTATTTCGTATTTATAATTTGTCTTATGTCGGAGTCACACAAGAGTTTTATCGGAATAAAATAATACCTAACCTATATTTTCCCTCAAGAAAAGTAATATGATTGGCTCGTTATAGGTTAGAAGAAAATAAGGTCAGAACGTGACGACGATGTCAATAAAAATGAAGACAGTGGCATTATCAACATAATAATATTTTTTCTGCAATATCAAATAAATCGAACAACTGGATTAAAGATTTACATTTATTTATATAAGTAATAAAACATAAAATAAGTATAGTTCTTTTATTTCGGCGACGGCAGACAATTTCATTGAAAGAAAACTTTGCGCTGGACTTGTTTCTATTGCCCGAGTTTTCAACATACAAGTGCATTCTCCACTGCGATACAGTGCAAACTAGTGCAGTGAGTATCACAATTTTTTCTAGTGGCCTTTCTATACCACCTAAAATGTACACATAATTTAATTTGGCAAATTGTTTGATCAATAAACAACTTTTTATTTTATTTTTATTTTATTCATTCTTATCTATTTCAAACTTCAATACAGCATATCTGACACGACCGAGATCATTAACCTATACCATATTCTGCATTTATTTCTTAGTCTTTACTATAGCCACACATGGGTTACACATCAGCATATAACTTACGGGGCTAAGACTGAGAGTAAACTACTTAGGCTCGAATTTATAATCAGCTCTCGAGATTGACAATGGATTAACGGATATATCGCATTATCTGTCAAACTTAAAAAAAGGCTATCGTGGCCTTATCGTGACGCATTCTACAGTGGTTGCCTTATTAATGGAACAAACTAGTATTTTGTACTTGCAAGCACGGTCTCATCTTAGGAGGCTAACATTCATTTAAATAATTACGTACGCAGCTCGAGAACCGAAATGAAGATTATATTGTTTATCTTATTAACTCTCTGATTCTCTGACCTTCGTACGAAGCACGCTTTATTTGAACAATCTGCGTAACGAAATTGAGGCTGATTTGTTGGCTCTAGGGAATTAATGCTGGAGGCGATTTTTGAACGTTCCATGATCTTCAAACGCAGAGGAAATCGTACAGGTCGAGTACATCAAATTTAACTGTAATCTAAATCAAATCATCAACTTCCTAAAGATCTAATTATTGTATGTCATTTCACTGATCACAGAGCTTTACATGTAACACGTTTTGTCATTAATAGGATTTGTACAGGACCATTATTATGATGTTTTCTGCCAGCTCGTTCTATGTAAAACATGTCATTTTATACGAGCTGTTAGTAATCATTGTTGAGTGGAAAGACTATGGAGTATACGTACGTCTTCATAGAATAATGCATTAATTTATATTGGTAACTATGTATTATATTTTATGTATGTATTACAAGCGTAAAATGGTTTACTTTCCTTACCACAGATTTATTAATGACAAAATCACACAGAGTAATTATTACTCGAACTTTTGATAGCTTCAAAAATAGGACCACAGAAATCAAATGTAGGCAAATATACCATTTATTTGAGTTAGCTCATTAGGAATAACCTACATCTGGAAATTTAATTTTAGAATCAAAATACGAGAGGCTCGATTATAATTTGCTAGGTAGCTAAGCTTATTATAATAGCTACGTACTTTGTTCTCGTATTTAAATATAATAGATACATAATAATAGGTACATGAGTTTATACACATAACTTTCTTTAAATTAACTTTTATAAAATATAAATTATACGAAAAGAGATAATAAGATCATGTTGGTATACAGTAAATTATGTCATATGGCTACTACATACAGGATACCACATCTATTACTGGCAATGCAAGCAGCACTTTACCTCAAAAATTCCCAGGTTGTAAAATGTCATGCAAATGAAGTTTGACATTTGATCTCACAGTTTTTCGTTTGTCCACAGAACTTCCAGAAGAGAAGCCGACGATAAAAGCAGAAAAGGGCTGGTACGCATCAGGCGACTCCCTCAGGGCGCAATGCTCCTCACCGCCTGCCGACCCTCCTGCTAACCTGACTTGGCTGCTCAATGGAAGAAGTGTAAGTATCTACAGATGTTTTATCTCTCGACTGCAGCTTAGCCATTATACTTGTGTGTATAAAAATGTGATGTATCTAAACGCACATTTATATTTTCTGTAGTTAAGTACATAAAGAGGGTTCGACATGAGATAAAAAAACGGTTTACTTAACACACTTGCAGGAAGGTTCGGATTGATGCTTTTCTAACCTGGTACCAAATAATTATTTCGGTTGGCAGGAATACGCGTTCAGCTTAGTTCGGTTAAAACTACGGAACAATACACCAGGGCAGTAGTGGGATTAAATATTTTCCCACAGAATTGTTAGTGTAACTCCTGGATGGTAAATTTTTGTAGTAGTGAAAGAATTTTCGATATAAAATAATGAATGGTCAAAGAAATCCACAGCAGTTTTTGACATACAAAAATACAAATCGTTCCTCTTTGTAACATACGTTTTGGTACCGCGAATTTTCTACTAACTACGATAAAGTTATCCTGTAAACGCTCTTCATCTAAAGCTAAACCGACATCAAAGACAGAGTGACGCCAGGATCCAGTGACGTCACAATAAGGGATCAGCTGTAATCCAGGATGCTAAGCGGGATTGCTCCACTTGATTAATTAAGGGCAACGTAAATAATATTACTAGCTATTTATAATTTAATACCCTGTGGCCCTCAGCGCTTATAAATAGTCTCTGCCTGAGTGACCACTCATCTCATAGAACAAAGAGACTAGATATTACAGAACTAGCCAGCTATATTTCTTATCGCAATATCTCTACCGAAAAAAAGCAAGTAGGTAACATACAATCATATAGGCAAAGGTGTCGTGCGAAATGAAAGATGGAACTGTTTTAAACACCAGTTATTGTATTTATTCATTTTTGTATGAGGCCAGTTTACAAGCTCCCGAAAATTAACAAAACAACATCATGTTCCAATGTTAAAAATGAACAGCTCTCTCTTTGTCCCTTTCTTTCATCACTTACTCTGTTAAACTTAAAAGAAAGGCTATCGTGGCCTTATCGTGACGCATGCTACAGGGGCTGCTCTCTCATTCAGTCATCTTTTACGTTCCATTCTGTATAGATTTTCTCGATTTTCCCTTAAAAGTGCTTCATATACTTAAATTTTCTTAGTCACGTCTAACAAACTTTGGTAAGCATTTTAGTAAAATTACGCTCCTGCAAATTCGCCTCTCTCTAAAATGTTAGATATTCGAAGGTTGAGTTCCAGTTCAGACGGGACGAGGTCTTTAGCTATATAATATATATATTTTAATATAATATTTTTATTATGAAAAACTTCAAAACAGAAAATAAGGCAAAGTGTCCTATTTAAAACATCTTAGAATTTTCGCTTTTTATTTCTGAAAACGTCAAAGAAGGAAATTTAAATTAACGTTTAATTAACGAACGGCCTTTCTATTTCAAAATATTTGAGAAGCAAAGAGTAAACTGATGGGCAGATCTTTATATCAACAAACCCCGAGTTAAAAGCTTAATGTTGTGAAATCAGAATTCCTGCTAGTCGTGGACGATTTAATGAAATTTCAGCGGAAACAGGAACTTAGTCAGATGTCACCAGTAGTTTTAGGTAAGAGTCAGTTCACACCGGGAAGCAGCTTAAAGACGCCTCTTGTTGTACTACTAATCTTTTTGCATAAAAATAAGTTCTACTATAATTGAATTCCGTTCTTGAAAAGTACGCTCCACGTTTCCTGGTATGAACTGACCTTTATAGTCTTCTCTTAAGACTTCACAACTTAACACCTATGAGAATATCCAAATATAAAAAATACCGTTTGTTCACAGAGAGACAATGTATTTGGGCGGCAGGAACAGTATAGCTTTGACAGATACTCTAGACCTCGTTATCATTTGTGTTTATTTCTGAGTAAAAATTTATATCCTCATTCAATCTCTTAGATTAGGTAGCCGACCCCAATAAATTCGGGAAAAGGCTTGGAAGATGATGACATAAAAATAACTTCATATTATTATTCAAAATATTTAAAGTACCTGCTAGTTTATATTACCGATTTCAAAAGGTCCAATAACCTTAATTTGAAACGCGTGAAAACTCTCCAAATGAAACTGGTTGAAAATGTAATTAGGAATTAGTTCCCTGTTCCTGTCGACGCGTAAGTACGTCGGGTTGGTGCGTCATTTTCTGCCGTCAGAGGTGACGCGCTGTGATAAATGAACGAGTTGTAATACTTACCCCTTCATTCGAATGTAATTACGAAACTCTTCCGCGTAAGTATTATAATATGACGTTTGAATTGTTGGTCTTTATTGTATGGAATACTTTTACCATACAAATACGTAGGCTAATAATCATTGGTAATAATGATAAAAATTAACAAATTATATTCTTGTATGCGAGTACCGCTTACATTTTCGAACCGGAAGTAGTTAGTTTCTTTAGCTTGCTGCTTAATGAGCACCTATGCACTCAAAACACTATCAGTTTCCGGGAAACTGCTCTATACACAGGGTTATTTTTTTAAATCGGTACGCAAACTAATAGGGGTTGTTCATACAATTAAATTGAACAACTGTCACAAAAAAAAAACGCAAAGAATACAAAATGACCACTTTGATCAGAAAATTTTAAGGAGAGGTCGTAATTTTTTCTTTCGAAAAACTTGTTAAATATTTCTGTCTGTGCATCTTATTTTTAGTCAGTACCCAAACCGTTAAGTTAAGGGTATCAGTTTGCGTATTGACTAAAAATAAACCTATATAAGATTTTCGCTACCAAGCAACCTCAGGTACCTAAACCTCAGCCTTGGAATACCTTTCTAGATTAAAACAACTTGAGCGTGAAATGTTGTGAAAGATCCCGTAATGTTGTAATGATATTAAAAACCACAGATAACGTAACAGACAAGACAAGACTTTAACCAAGTATAAGTATGCATTAACCCATGTACGTGGCCTCTACCTACGGCCAGAATAGCGAATTATTACTAGCCGTATTACTCGTAAAGCTAAATGAAATAATGAACGTATTTTATAATGTAAGTCATGTAATGTGTTTAATCTTGATTTAATTCTAGTCTAAATCAAAGGTAAGCTTAATGGCATTAACGATCAATAAGTCCACATATTATAAGCCTTATTAAAAAAAAACGCTTTGATTCCCATACACTGACAAAAAACTATATACTTTAGTACTTTACTACTGTTTACATGCTGCAAAGTACCTACTTTCTGTTATACAGTCTGTGTTACAAGTGGAAATCTAGCGAGTGAAGTGAACGTTGGCTACAAATTGCGGTGACATGTAACTAACGGAGATCCGTTTACAACATGTAGGTAACATGGGGCTACGTCAAGTGTATGTCATAGAGGATAGGATAAAATTAATTATTAGTTCAAAATTCCCTTAAATTTATTTATTTATTTATTTAACAATTTATTGTACACACTAAAGAACATAAAATACAAACAAAAAAGAAACAAGACAACAACAGTTATTGGATGTCATAGTCATAGGAATTCCTCTAAAATACCGTTGACCCTCTGCATATCCCGTAAAGGGTTTTATACCGCAGTTTTAACCACGGATTTTACAGTATTCCCGTGGGAATCAGATATTTTCCCGCGTTTAAAAGTATCTTATGTAACTCAAGCAGGGTGAACGTAGCTTTCTAAACGCGAAAGATTTTTTGATATTGCTCTGATTTTTAAGGTTATTCGTAAATCGTAACAAACATACAAAAACACAAACCTTTTCTTATTATAATATTAGTATAGATAGGGTAGTTGGGATATCGCGTAGAGTCCAGTTGAAAAAAAAAAACGAGAAATAGGAACAAAGAAGAAGTGTATAAGGTAGATAACCAGGACTTGAGAATAACCAGAAAGTATAGGTAAAATGCAAACTATATGCATGTAAATCTTAATATATTTCAAAATTGTATGATAAAGGCTTTTGTCAGAATAAAAAGATCAGACTAATTTATACATACGAGAATCATAACATTCAGAGCACTGTTTTGAGAAGTCGCTACCGGGAGCGCTTGCTTTTACTCTTCTGTGATTCAGAGCAACAAAGATACTACCTATGTTAAGTATGTCAAGTTATCAAAGAGGTCGCATAAAATAAACAGTGATAGGTAGGTATATAGGTATATTTCGCATATTTACAAAGAAGGCTTTGTCGCAAAAGGTGAACGATTTAATGACAAAACTTTCTCTGTAAACGAAATAGTTCTAGGCAATTCGGAGACTCGTTTAATGTAGAATCTTGACTTTTCACCACTAGACAGCATTAGATATGTAATTAGACGTGGGCTCTCAGGCGCAGATCAAAGGATTAGTTGTAAGCCCAGTTCTAGTTATTTATAAATTAGATGTTAGATTTATATTAAATCCATCTAATTATGAAGAGCAGACCTGAATTTGTGATTAAAATTTGTTATCAAAAGCAAGTTTGTTAACTTGTTTTTCTTTGCGTTTACGCAGGTACCTAACTACCTACTTATCAAGAAATCCATTGAATTACTTATAATCATCCTATACCTATAACAAGGGTAAGGAAATAATGTTTACCTACTAAATCAATGTTTAAGACAATAATTATTTCCTAAAAATAGAGTACAGATAAATTTAAACCGTGTTATCAGGAGCTTTACAACATATTTCCCTGTGGGTGCCTGCGGTTAAAAGTAACCTAGGCTTATTTTATTTGATTAAGTGATTTCAGAATTTTTATACTACAATCGTTAACTCAGTAAAATGTTAGTCTTTTAAAAACAAAATTTTTGTTTAAAATCCATTATTCTATGTAAAATCTACCTTGCCAACATCAGATAGCATCAGACAGTGTAATTAAACGCGGGATCTCATGCGCGGATCAAAGGTTTAGTTCTAAGCCCTTCGCTGTGGGCACAGGGGTAAGAGTAAGTTACCGTACGTACAGAGACTAAGGTTCATAGTACCGTGGTGAGACGTCACTTACAATACGTACACTACATAACAGACATGACAGACATGTGTCATAACAGACATGAGATAGCACAATTATGGTATAGAAGGAACTCACACACACAATTGCTACTTTTATATTACACCAATACCAATGAAGAATTCTGACATGCGAGTTTATCAGGTCGTTTGTCGAATCTAAAAAAGAAGAAGTGAAAAATTGAAATTGAAAGAATCTCAAATCATGCACGAGCATGCAAATTTTCATGTATGAGGGTTTCACTTATTCAGACGGAACACGAACATAGAGCATGTTTGTTTGTAAGTAGTACCTAGATAATGAACCGTTCACAACGCGATTGTATGAAGCTTTATATTTGCACGATTTTTTATTCTTGTGGCGTAGGTTCGCCTGTAGGCTCTCTTAGGCTATCTTTTAGGCTCTTCATAAACTATCTGTCTCTATGACAGTGTTTTATGAGATTTATTAAATAACTAGAATTTAGCCTAGAATTACGTTTAACTAATTTATGTGAAAGCCAAAAGGCTCGAAAATACCTATAATTCAAACTTTGAGAAATTTATTGTTTTCGGCTTAAAATGTGGTTTCAAATTATTTAGATTTCATAAAATACACTTTGATTAGAAAAACGCTTATGTTTTGTAGAAAATAGAGCTGGGCTTAAATCAGAAAGGCAATTCTAGATGCTTTATAATTTGGGTTTTCTATTTAATTTCTTTTTATTATAAAAATATCACTACAAGTGCCAAATTCACATTATATAGATACTGAAACTGTTATTCCGCAGCGAAAATAACACACATTCATATTTCTGTAACACAGTGCTAAAAAGTAAGTACACCAGTATCCTCAGTGCCTTCAAGCCTTTGTGATGCAACATTCTGCTCATTGTAGAACGCTAAACTTATTCGGGAACATTCCGGGAGCTCCTGAAAAGCAAAGACAGTGAAGTTTGTTATCTCAAAATAGCACCTTCCTACAAACTTTGTTTGCAAATAAAAGTTGCTTTGGAAGGAACACCTCCTGATTCTGTTACGCTGTAAAATGTTGTAGATAAATTTTATTTCGTCTGATTGTTTGTTGACGGAAGTAAATTAAATTTTGGTAAATTATGGTAAAATTTGCTTCATTATAAGCAGCACAAAATTTAAGTAACTTTGCAAAGTTGACCCTAAGCCAAGACATTTTTGGATTCATAATTACCGTAGACTCGACCCGTTTAATCAGGGTCGGGTACCGAACCCAGAGCACTTGACAAGGGTGCAGGTTTTTACACATAGCGACTGCGGTTTGACCCCTACAAGTCAAAACCTTAACCAGACCAGACCCAATTATACGTTAGAATTAGCTAGACCTCTGGTAGCCGCTAGATGTCGAAACTTTGGAAATACCTATTCGTTACTTTAGAAAGTTGATTAACTTTTGTTAATTGAAATTAGGTTAGAATTTATTTCCCTTAGGTATGGCGTCAATTACCACTTACGTAATAGGGCGTGTTCGTAACATATGTATTGTACAAGTGGGGGTTTTTGTTATATAAAAAACTTACCCAGGTATTGATATCCATAAATTCTACTAAAATTTATATGTATAAATAGCACATATAAAATTATTCCAACAACACCTTTATACTCATTGATATTCCCGGGGCGCGATTTCATTTGTATCATTTCCGCGCACAACGCACGATGTAATGTAAAATTATGGATTCAATATACATTTCTGTTGAAAATCGCGCTCGGATTTGTACAGACTGAATGAATTTACCTACTTTTTGCTCATGATCATAATAAGCGCTGACTTAATAGTATTTTCAATTAATTGTGTTTCATTCATATTGCTACCTGTAGCAGCAACAGAAAATCATGTTTAACACCACGTAAGTATAAAATTGTACTATAAAAAAATAAAAAGCACAGACGTACATTTTTATATTCAATCATTTGCCTAACTATTTAGGGTCACATAAAAATTATAACATTAAAATATCGGTACATAACATAACATCTAACGCCCATAAATAATTACGTTTACGTTAAAATATAGTTACGTTAGCATCTGCATCTATTCGAGACATTAAAAAACCCGTAAAATAATTTATCAAAACGAGTACGAGTGCTTTCAAAAACAGGTAAGTTAGATAAACTAGGTGCACGTAGCATAAGTAGTGCTACAGAACGCGCTTGACCGTTCCATGCACAAATTGTAATTGCATTAACTCTTCAAAACCTACACATTTGGTCTGTATACAGCCGTATTTGCAATATCAAAGGTTGGCAATGCGGCCCAGCAAAGTCTATGAATATCAAATGTATTTGTCTTATGTTTCAATTATCACCCGTGCGGCTCCGTGTAATGTGTTTCAAATATGAATTGTGGCTCTATGTGAACTCTGAAATTGCTTCGTATTTACTTGTTATTCAATTTAATGTGTTCATGAATTATGGATCTCTACGGAAGTGCTAAATGTTACATTTTTCTTTTCTGACAATGCGCACTTTTGACTTACTATAAATTGTGTATGTGGAGTTGAAGACATTTGCCCTTGACAGACACATCTGGAGAGACATCCACAAACAGCTTCACCGACAAGAGTTATACTATTATTAATAATTATTAAAATTAATTAAGAATTTTATCTTACGACTGAAATAATATTCACTAATCTTGCTAGTTTGCATAAAACACGGATTTTACTTAGGTCTGTGCTTAGGTACCTATACTATAGGTTATTTTTAACTTCATGCTAAAGGATATAGGTTGCTATGTTTGTTAAAGAATAGATATTGGTTTAATACAATTTTGTCTATCGATGTAAACTCAAAACTGAATTATCAAATAAACCAATTTATGAAGATAAAAAAATAAAATTAGATTCCAGCTCAAACCAGTTAAATGGTCGTAACGGGAGCCGAACAATTGCATCGGTAAACCGACAGGGCGTTCTATTGAATTACTGTCCCGTAGAGCGCATCCGACACACATGCAGAAAAAACCGGCCAAGTGCGAGTCGGACTCGTGCATCAAGAGTAACATTGTACATCGTAAAAAGTTTAATATTACCTATGAGCTTTTAACTTTGCTTCTCGGCTCCTTTTATTTTCAATTTATTTAAAGTATAGCTGTATGAAAATTTCAACCTATTACGGTTTACCGGTTAAGATTTCTACCTAAAACTGTTTACATAATACGGTTTATGAATATCAATAATATTAAAGATTGAAGTATCTTCCGTTGGAAACCTTTATGTACGGAACCCGAAATGTACACGTGCAAGAGCTATGTGGAACAATTATAGCAATTCACATTTCCAGCGGCGCGCATATTCAAAAACAGGCGAACGAAACGCTTCCTCGAAATACACGGAAACATACAGAATGCCCAAAACGGATTTACTACGAGACTCGTATACGAAACCTTTGCCAATAAAATTTCATAGCTCTGCACCAAAAATTACTGAAATAGAGGCAAAAGAGTCATGTATGAAAATTTATATTCGAGCCACGTCCGTTCCTTTTGTGTTGCTAATTCCATTTTTCTTTTCCATCCTGACGTCATTACTCTTATGATATTTTTGATGATAATATTTGCTTCATACTAATGCTTTGTCCCTGGAGTTTCAGGTTTTTCTTCCTGTGTTATTCAGCTACATTTTCAGTAAGAATATTTGGTTATATTGTTTTTTTTTTTCTAAAGCCGATTCGTAGCTATCATTTTTGTGCTATCTAGACTTATTTCTATGTATCTCAACTATAAGATCAACAATCACTAACGCAATGCTGTTAATATTACATGGCGATTATTCATTATCATTATGATAAATGGCCCTGGACGTATTAATGATTATGGCCTATATGACCCATAAAAAGTCCACATAACACCAACTAAAGTCCAGCCAATAGTTGCAGAGAGATGTTCGTCGCCAACTGACTTGTGACGTCATGTTTATGTCACCCAACCCGGTGGGAGAATGGCCGACTGGCAGACGCGAGACAAGTGTCAACGCCATGCGAAAAAAATTGAGTTTGGGGTACCGTGTGGAAAATCATAGAGCTCAGAGAATAATCAATCTAAGATTATTATCTTCATTCTGCTGCCGTGTGGGTTGTCAAGTCAAATGGAAAGTTTAGGTTAAGACAAAATAGTTTTTAGTTCAATCGTTAGGATAAAATGTACTGATTTAACGAAAAATTTTCAATTTTTTTATTGGAAGAAGGTGCAGCGAAATAAATAAATGTGTAATAAATGTGTTAAATATTTTCTAATTAAAACTCGATCTGTCAAGTTCAAGTTCAGCCGCAAACCGCAACCACGGAAAACAGCCCGACACGACGACGTGGTATTCTGAAGTCACTGTAGGTACATAGCTTTACATGTGTATACTTGCCAATATTCAGATGATCATCTCGCAACCTTACGAGAAAGTACCGTAACAGAGATCTAAGATCAATTAGATTACATTATAATTATACAACGTGTAACAGAAAGAGAAGACCAAATTTTTTTTTCGTTATTCGACCTATATTCCTTAGAGAAAGTTGTTCAGTTTCATGGGTAGATTCACCCATTTCTCGATGCATATACCCTTTCTGTTACACGTTGTATAGTAACTCTCGTCGTGCGCACGCAGTTTGCAATGAAAATGGCATTATAAGGTATGTATTGAAATTCGTAATGCCACTACAAAGACACAATGTCTTGGCGCACATACAAAAATTTGTAGGTCAAGGAATTATAAAAGCTCAAATTTTTGATACACTGTCTATAGAATGAACTACAGAGAGAAAATGTTTCAATTTTCTTTGTTACTCTCATTTCTAGGTCTCATGCAGTTTTTTGGATATATCTATTGTTAAATTATTAATAAATTATTACTTTTTGAAATTGTGTACAAATTAGTAACCAATTTATTGTTTTAATGATAAATAATAAATTTTCCACTATTTTCTTTTTCAATCTCAATTCAAATATATAAAGTTGTATTTCATAGTATTCGGAACCCAGTAGTAAATGAAAGTGACTCAAACTTTGTTTGTGTTTAGTTTTGGTCTCGGAAATGTTGTTTTTCATGACATATAATATCATTTTTACTAAAAATGAAAACGACATCATAAATTATTGTATACAAAATTGGATTATTTGGTAAAAGATATTATATTACTCCACGGAAGTGTAAGTAACCGTAAATTGTTTGATCTTCTTAACATTTTTTTTTTTAAGTATTTATAGACAAGTACATTACCTCTAGATAGTATCTACGTGACTTCATAGATATTAATTTTAAATATCACAAATTGATCAAACCATTCTTAATACTTATGTACGTCAAATATCCACGATGTAGCGTAGGATCAATAGAACGAATATGTAAAATATTATGTGAGAGTAGTATCTAGGAAACGTAACATGATATTTGAGGCAACTATTATGGACCCAGAAGCGAAGATAACATGTGCTTCTAGACAGAACAACCGTACCTCAGATGTTCCTGGATTATTACTACCGCATCTCAGACGCCAGCATTCCTTGTTTAACAACTGTTAGTTATCAGGTTACTGTTCGGTTCGTTACATCCGACTCTGACGATTTCCTACAGTTCGTATCGACGTTTCTACGGTACCGGTTCCGTTCCGGTTTTCTCATCGTATAGCTGAATCAATCATCATCATCGTAAAGTCGAAATTTAAAAAAAAACCGTATCTAAATTAATACTTTATCGTGAAAATAGTCGCATTAGTAACATTATTAATTCTTATTATTATATATTTAGGTACCTATCTAAATGCGACAAAAAAAAGCTGTAGCATTATTACCTATAATCTTACTTCTGTTTTGTTTATCATTTAAAAGTTTTAATAATGTGTCATATTTTTTTTATTAAAAAAAATTATCAAAGATTTTTATATTATTATCATCGTTTTAGACTTATCATGATTTAACTGACAACATTTCTGGGAAAACAACGTCAAAATAAGAGTATTATTTCAATTTGATGCGACCAAGAGCACATTTACCAATAGGAGAGCGGATAATAACTGAAATTTATTGCCTAGTGCCACATAATAGGCATCCAATGACAGTTCCGTTCATAATAAACCGGCGAAGGAGCTCGTTCATAATGAAGTGATGTGCAAAGTATCATATCGATAAAAGTGAATTAAGTATAAAAGAAAATTTGACGTCGTTACCAATAAGTTGTAGATCAACCTGCCTTTAAGTAAAATTTCCAAGAAAGTCTATAGGTGTGTGTGTTAGTAACAGTCAGCAACTAATAGGTAGATATGTCATTGTACTTGAAATATCGTCATAAAATTAAACGTTTACTTGAAAAATTATTTATTGTTATAAAATTATGAATGCTGAATATAATACATTACATATTTGTTCACGTATACTTTCCAATAGGATTGTATTATATATTTTAATGTCGGTTTTAGTTACTGTTGGAATTGAAACTCAGTAGTCCTTTCTACTTGCTTTAAATCCAATGAATGTTTTTTGTGTCGAAACGCGGTTCCGACGTCATGTTTAGTGGAACGAATAATGGCAAAATTTTTATAAAGTTTTGTATAAAGTTGCTCAGTTTCAAGGGTTCTTAAGAATTGTCCACATTCTGCTCTCAAACATTTTTTGTTTAAAAAGTTTATCGATATCGCTAGCGTCTTAGTCCCATCCCTAGCAGTAGCAGTGAGCGATGACAACACTCCATCATCGCAAGTTCCGCACCAACGTCGACTAATTCTGCGGTTCCGACGTCATGTTTAGTGGAACGGATGACGGCAAGAGTTTTATTAGATAAACTAGCCTAGACGATTCAATTAACAAAATAAAAACTGAATAAATAAGCTCCCTAAGTACGGAGGAGCTCTAATACATTTTAGAGTCACTAGCCTAGCATAACTATGCTAATGATTTGATTTTGAAATAATCTATTAAAACTAGGTTATTAAAAAAATGCAGATTTGCTGCTTCATTTCCTGAGAAGGATTTATTTCAGATAAAATGGTGCACTGAAAAAATCTTTTAAAAGTAGAAATAGTCTGGTATATGTATAAACACACCTACTCCTTTTTTATTTGCTAAAAAATACGTTTCATATTATAGAAAAAGCCTACAAACAAGAATATACATTATTTACTTTACATAATCTGAATTTCCTTCCATCGCTACTCTCTCTAGCTATACCTAAATAAAAACTCGTCGACGCGACACAAGTCGAGAAGTCCTCGAGAAAGCGTCTCAAAAATCAGGACAAATTTAGCGAAGCGAAACCGAATAATTAAACAATTTCTTTCCCCAATTACAAACGTTTATCGGATAATTATTGCTAGAGGACTACTTTCCCTCCTTAATTTGTAATTTCGGAGGGACGTGTAAAGCGCCGCTAATGGATTTTGAAACCGTTCCATTCGGTATTATGGAATCACCTAGCTTTCCGCCCCGCAGTATCACCCGCGGTTATAAGACTTTTTCCGTGATAATGTATGTACAATGTACAGTATAAACATGTACCTATATCCTTCAAAAGAAAAGTCATTTACAAATATGCTACGCAAGGACAAAATTATCTCTATGAAGAGATCTCTTCCAGCCAACCCAGTTAGGTAGTAAGAGAAAGTAAATTATTTTGAGGAAATGAGAAAGTGCAAGAGTGGAGACGGAATGAGGTATTTAACCGAATAAAAAAAAAAACAAATCTCTGTTTCTGTAAAATTTTATCAAATCCCCTTAAGCTGTTTAGGCGTAAAAAGGTTAAAAAAAACACAGACAAACAGTCGTACTTTGCTTTTATAATATTAGTACACGGTTCCGTAATTTCTATTATTGCGTTTATATTATTGTGCCTGTTAATTGGTTTTCTTGTATCTGGTATGTTACGAAGGAAATTGTAGGTGGTATATCTATATACTAGACGTAGGTTTTAGACATTCAGGGTCTTATTTGGAAGACAGTGAGCAAACTGATAGGCGTTGCTCGCTTATAAAAATAACTTCTAGGAAATGGTGAATGGTAATGTTCTTTCATTTAATTTCGATTAAAAATTCAAGCCCAGCAAGCACTGAATATATGATACACAAGTAAATAAAAATTCAGTTTAGAAAAAAAACTTAGTACATTTTCCAATAAAGTTTCAGTTAAAATGTTAATTAAAAATTTTGTCTACGAATATACCACAAAGACGACAAACCCTTTATCAGCTTTATCTAAACTAAAGCGACTAACACAAAGGATAGACGGTAATAGCCGAAATTTCAGCTTTTACCACCTGCGCGGTGTATTTTGAAACGATTTTAATCCATGCAATAAATAAACAAAATAATTTTAAACCATCATAACCCTAATCGCCTGTGTAGTTTTACGATATAAAAACTGTTGTTAAACAATCAGTACAGTTTAGGGTTCTGCATACTTGGGTTGTCGGGTTTAACAAGAGTTTTTAATGACGATGTTGTTTATATAACGACCACGGCTCGACGTGCTCTCTAAAGCACGGAATCATCTAACTTTTCAACTTAGGCTGCAATCAGGAGATAGAGCCTAAAGCAGACTTAAACGTAATTTGGTCATAATATTGTAATATATTTTATTTATTTATTTACCATTTATTGCACACAGAAATATACTTACAAAGAACAAAGATACATAGGAAACAAAGACACAACAAGAAGAAGAAAGTCTAAAAATAGTTATCTCGTCTGGGTATACTTCAATACAAATAAGAGATTAGTAGGTATGTCCAATGTTCATAGTAAATAAAGTACGCAAGACTACCAAAGATTAGACAGTAGGATACTTAGGTAGAAAATAGGTTAAAATAAGTATTTCAACAAAAGACTGATCAATAAAACCTGATGGTACAAAAAATGGTTTCTCTCCCTAATAAATAATGACTGTAATTTCACTCAAATTCAGAGAATAACCCTTCGGCTGCGTACCATCATAGTTTGATTCCCCAAAGTGCTTAGTTTCTCTGGTTGACATTTGTTGAGGTTGACATGGTGCTCCCTTGGGAAAAAGCGGTGGAATTCATTCATTTAGTTTATTTTACTCCATGAGCTGGGCCGACCCCAGAGGGGCTGCAAAATTGATTGCGGGAAAGCACTGAATTTGACAGCTTTTGGTATACAATTTCTAAGATTTCGGAGAAATTTAACACGTAATAATTTGAAGCTGATGTCCCCTTGGTGATAATAATTCTGTTTATTTTGTTGCGTTGAGTTTTGAGAACGTGAGTTGAATTTCGGATTGGTCTTTTACTTCTGAAGTCTACTTATACTTATCTTTCTGTGGAAAACTATAGGTATTTTTTTATAAAACTGTAAGATACTTAATACCGCTGTAAGAAAAAGGAAATAGAAATGATTGATTACATCATCATAAGAAAACACATTTTTTATAGACATTTTACCCTGAATTCGTCATTCATCATTTTTCAAATAAGTATATAATATTTTTTTACCTTTGTCTTCAGATCCAAGGCAAACCTGTGATTCAGCAACGCATCCTCCCTAGTCCTGCCATATCCATCGACGTGCATCACTTCGGCAGGCTCACCACGCCGCCCACAGACGAGAACAGCAATATTATATTCAGTCCGTGGAAGGCGTTTGGACCTTTCGTAGATTCAATACAGGTACATACTTGCATTTTTTATTTGTAAAAAGTTATTTTTTCTTATCATCACACGAATTTTCAGATTTCTTGTAGTCACTTAGAGGTAGGTAGGAGTTTGTATCATTTCGTCAAAAGATGTGTATTTGAGACGCAATAAAATACATGTAATAAAAGGCAGGGCAGAGAAGAGTTCAGCTGTTTCCACAAGATTGATAGTAATTTTCGATGAGTTACGTAAGTGCACGGAAATATGTGCACATGCACAGACAATGTAATACACAACACTACCAACATAACACACTCTACCCTTAAATACACACAAAGTAATAAATCTCCCTGCGTAGTTAGTAAAGCAACAAATCAACATAAGGCAATACAACTGACGATATATCTCGCCCGCCTCCTTACGCCACAGGAACAATAACACTAGTACCACGGTAATTGGTTCCCGACTGTGATTAATCACTTCGCGCGAATAAGGTACCTATTCGAAGGGAGGAATCATTTGGTTGCCGCTAATATGTTTATTGTTTTTGGGTGCTCGTGAGCTGAATACAATGGGGGATTATTATTATTCTTCGTCTTAACGGAAACCTACACTAATATTACACGATTTGTATTATAATTATACTTTCATGATGGACTGGGAGTGATAGAAAAACATAGAATGTGCCAGCTGCATCTCCTCCCGGGCACGCTGTAGAAATCAGCTAAGGGATTCGAGGGTTTCAGTATATTGTAATTTAGGCGATGGGCTGACAACCTGTCACTTCAGCAATATACAAATATATCTTAAGCAACCCTCAAACCTCAGACGTGGCGGAACGACCTTTGTTTAGGTCGTTGACGCTCCGCCTACCCCATTAGGGATAAAGGCGTGATTTATGTATGTATGTTGTATTATATAAAAAAATTATCATTAGAAAGATACAGGGTAACTGAAGCTACATTGATGTACCACGGGAAAATATCGAATTCCTATAACTAAAGAACGAGAAATGTGTCACTGGTAGTTCAAAATAGAAGTCATTTATGTTAAAATAAGGGTGCCTTCCATCTTCGTGCACAATTGATTTATATACTAGACCTCAAGCAATTATACATCCATACATTTTATCTCTGAACCCCAATGTTTCAACAGAATAAATTTTTAACGCATTTCAATATCAAAAGATAGTTTTTGACAATGATGGGCGATAACCGGATTCTCTCCACCAATAAAATACATTATGTTGGTGAATTGAAATTTTTGGTAACAATTAACATAAAATTATTTCCTGATACATTTTATGGGTTGAAAATTTAAACTGATTTGTGGTCTTTCCATGAGTGAAATTCATCAAGAATTTGTAAATCATTGTAGGTATATTGCTGTAAGTGTACCTTGTCAGTCAGTATAAATAAATAAATTTACATCAATCGATCCAAATTGGAAAGACGAGTACCTACCTACCTACTTTATTGTATTTATCATCATCAGCTCCCCACTGACGAACGGGCACAATCCTACGATCGGGTCTTGGTCAACCATGTAGGCCCAGTACGTATTAGATTTTTTTTAAAACCATCTTCTATATGCAAATACTGCACAAACACGCTCTGTGGTGGTGCTACGATAGCCCCGCTACGGCGTAGAGAAACCGTAGCATAACGTAGCACATGCATTTAGATGTACCTTCTCCGATCGTTGTAAAGTAATTAATGACTGAGCTAATTGACTGAATTTAATCGCAATATACTTGAACTTTTAGAGATATTTTTTTGGCTAGTAGAAAAAAAATAGCCCAGAAAACAGCTGATAATTTATAAGTTTTTATCGCTCCCAATTTAGCATGGAAATATTTCCCAATAATATTTGGGATTCAATACTCATTAAATCCATGACATGAACTTTATAAAAGTACGTAATTAGGCGTCGTCCTTTAGATTCTAATGATAATTATAATTTAATGCGATTTAATCACTTATCAAAAAGAGAATAGCTTGGGATCTCTTATAAATAACTCCAAGAATATTAAAAATTCTTAGAATTAATCCATCTTCATTTACGTAAGAATGATTTTGAGGAGCTCAAAAAGTAATTAATATTTCAGACGAAATTCGGTCAAGAGCTTAATACAATAATCTATCCATAACTAAATCATTAAATCTAAGAGGTAAATGCTCAAACTACAAACTGCTATGTACATTAAGAAGCTTTTCGTCTAAGTTTTCTAACAACATGTATAAAAAACAGTAAGTATATGATAGTGAAAAATCAACTGTTTTCATTATTATTCCGTTTTGAATCAAACTGTTAACCCTTTATGATATTGATTCATTTATGCGTCGCACCCTACCAAGGTAATGTGACTACCTTCATGTTATAAGTGTCAAAATATGTATGCGTTTGATATGCGGGGTGGTCTGATGAAAATACATAAGTAAGAAGGTTACCTTGCAATGTAGACAAATTGGGGGTGGTTACAACCAGTTGTTACAACAACAGCCATACTAATATCTCTGTCCTATAAAGGGGGCGTCATAGACTAGCGCGGCTGCTGCGGCTTACCGCTGATTGCTTGACTGAATGTGATAGCAACGCACTACCGTGGCTACGGTGACTGTCTTGGTCAAAATTACCTGTGGTATATTTGTAGTTTTGATCGAACTACAGCCAGCAATTTTGTACCTATGAAGTCTCCGTGCAGTATTCATTTGTTTTTGGAAATCCTATGTCCCGTAAACATTAAAATAAGTAGGTAGCATAATCATAAAGGTCTGTGGTCAATTTCGGACAGTTTCGATTTGTATTTTTTTTTAACCCCGCACAAATTTGAAGGCCAAGCTAGTACTCTGCTGTACGTACGTAGTACATTCATTCAGAGACGTAAGGGAAGCAGCAAGCTCGGCTGAACCAGTCCAGCAACTTTAATGTTTTGCTTCATGTTGTTATCAGGATGGTGAAATGTTGCCAAGTCAAGACTCGGTGCTGCTCCCAACGCCGAGGCATCACGACTTGTCTGTGGACGATGACGTCACAGACCCTATGCCCACGCCAGCTACATCGAATAAGGTAATGCTCATTACTTATACCTTGACTTTCAGGTCAAACTAAATCAGCTACATAACTTTGATAAATACCTAGTAGGTAAAGCATTTTTTATATCGTTTTGATCAGGCGGTAGAGTTTTAAAATACGCGTGTCAAATGAAGCGTAGTAACAAACCGTCCTCCTTCACTGTCAGATTAAAGATGAAACCTTGAGACGTAAATAATCATGATGAGAAGCGGTTCGCTGATAAATCTTACCGAGAACCCTGAAATATAATGGCAATGGTTAAAATATTGCCTTTCATTTCACTTGATCGTTTTAAAAAGTGGAGATAAACTGACTACTTGAGATGTTTTGAGATATCAGCTTGCTAGGGCTTTACTTTCCAAGAGTTTGAGTTAAAAAAAATTCATTGTAAGATATGAAAGCACATGGTCTATTTGTCATTACTGTATAGATAATGTTTGTTGGTAATTTATAAGAAAATTTTAATGAAGTGCAGTGTTTTTTTTAAGTGAATAATAATCATGCACTTCATCATCATCAGCTCATATGATATATATATATCCCCACCGAGGGGCACGAACGTACCCTGGAATAGGGTGACCTGACCTGGCGCGGTTTTCTTGCACCGCTGTCGCCAATTCACATTGGCAAACGTGCATCGCCCAACAGAAGAAGGCCAATACCCACTACCCAGTCGAAATTCAGTGGCTGTAATTGTAGAAAACATGATGATTTTTGTCCTCAGCTGCCATCCCTGAACCAACTATCGTTCATGGTGCGGCCAGACAGCTTCGAGCGCGGCCAGCTGCGCCTCACCTGCATCGCGTCGGTCCACTCGGTGTATGAGGAGCGGGCCGAGCTGGTCATCAACGAGGAGCGGCCACAGATCGCCTCCGTGCTCGGCACGAGGGACGCCGCAGGTATGCTAGTCTAGGACAGCTACGTCTGCCAGTAGGTACCTATGCTTGTCCAACAATATATCAGACATTTGATCGAACTGCACAAAATCACTATTACTGCGGTATATTCCCATTTGTTTAATGGGCCCGATGCAGCCGTAACTGAAAATGTTACCTTCCTTATTTTGATGCTGAATTTTAAAC
Organism: Scrobipalpa atriplicella; assembly: GCA_029255725.1. Lineage (NCBI taxonomy): Eukaryota > Metazoa > Arthropoda > Insecta > Lepidoptera > Gelechiidae > Scrobipalpa > Scrobipalpa atriplicella. The sequence continues at coordinate 25,365 of JARACY010001420.1, forward strand.
CGGATTCGACATTAATCACCAATAAATCCTCTGAAAGCTTTCGCAGATCGTCGCAGCTCAATGAACGAATGAATGAACGAAATTATGCCCGACTCCATTTCGCTTCATACTTCAGTGGAATAGAAAATTGAACTCGGACCGGGTGGCTGTCAGTCATACGGTGAAATAACTCTCGGTCCACCCCGGCATGCTTAAAAGAATCATTCATTCAGAACGCGTCGATTTTTTTAAGAAAGATGCCATATGCAAAAAGATGAGTTCATTATTATTATAATGGTTTTTTAGTAGAATGGAGAACTGTGTCAGTTACATAAATAAGTAACCAACACATCTGAAATATTTGTTAGACGTAGAGAAAATGGTCGATATTAAGCCATCAAAGCTCTGTCTACCTCATAAGTAATATCGGCGTGGTTTATACGTACGAGTATGTATCTTTGTAAAAATCCAAATCTTAAGCAAAAATACTGAGCTGGTAAATAATTCCAAACAAACTTAAAAACATTCACGATTCACAATCAGAACCGCGAAACAGCGTTCAACACAAACACCATTTCAATCGCATCCACATATTGGAGTCTAGGTTTCTGATCGTTGGCAATTTTTATTTTCACCGTGTAAACAGAACAGTGCATCCTGAATGCGTCTAGTGCAAACCAATTCCACTCTACAATGCAAACATTTGCTGAAGACTGGAGCTACGGGATCTTTTGACGCAGAACGCTGCTAGAGAAAAGAAATTTCAAGAAAATGTCAATATAATTAAGTGGGAAAAAGGGTTTCTGTTTTATTCAATAATCATCATTCATCATTCAATATCTGCACGTAATGTATTCGAGTTCGATTGAACTTATATTATTTTTCACTGCAAGTTGTATTGTGTCAACGCTTTATGTCTTTCCTTTTTCCTGTCCTAAGTAAGCATTATTTTGTCGATATCAAGGAATATTTTTTTATAGATAACTCATCTTGGCATCAAGTTTAGCATGAATAAAGATAGGTACATTGGAAGCAATTCGGTTGCACACAAAATGACTGAATCTTAACTAAAATGTTCACCTGTTTGCTAAAAGATGGCAATAGTTTTAGTAACGGCTCACACCAAATTTGATAGCTTATACTATTATTGTTATTAGGGACTTGCACATTCATCTTTCCTATAATAATTATGTATACACGTATTTGCCTTATCTTCAATGACTTATTATCTTTGTGGGAATAAACTTTAACTGCAGGTTTTTGGTAAAATAATAGTATCGAAAACCACATTTATTTTAAGAGGTATTGAATGTTAAACCCCAATTTGTAATTTAATATTTTATATTCAATTATTCAGTTTATATAAGGATCCACATTTATTTTAAGAGGGATTGAAAATTAAACCCCAATTGTAATTTAATATTGTTAATTCAGTTTAAGGATTTTCAATGAGAATCGTATTTTTTCAATCTGAAATGTGGTTTACTGATAGCATACTGTAAACCGTTGCTCATGTGTAATTATTTTCAAAAGTACTTAAATTAAATCGTGTTATTCGTTGATAAATTGATTAATTGAAGTTATACTAAGCTTGAAGCCTGTGCACTTATTAACACCAGGCTGACGATTTAAATGTTGGTATCACCTACTTATTTGAAGCTACTACTCCTAGTTATAGCTACTTTGCTTAGACTTTCTTCCAAGCTGGACTGTAAGGGATAGAAAAACATTTAAAAAAGAACCAGTTCCAGGCATTCATGCTGTAGAAGTCAGCAAAAGGGTTTCGAGAGAAAGAAGAAGAGAAGGACTTATGGACTTCCTATTAGCACTTATCTATGGTACCTCTATGTCAGATCTTTTTATTCAGCGGTCAGGCTCAACTATTCAATCAACGACCTACTTCATTAAATATACGGGCTTATACGGACTATTTGTATTTATGCTAAATACATACATGCCAGAAGCACAAAAGCCTCCATACTCTGCCTACTGTTACTGAACTGAACTGACAGATCGTCAGAATCACGACAAAACTACAATACAGCAAAACCATAGTTCCCTTTACTGGCTTTGATCAACTAGCAGCTGGTAATTTCTATGTTTTACCCCAGGCAAGTTTTGTAATTCTACTACTAAATGAAATAATCGACCTATGTATGTCAATAAATTCACGGTTGGCATCAACTTTACACAGAGCAAAGCCCAAAACAAACATGCCAGCAGCACTGCACTATTAGCACAGCAATGCTGTGTTGTCACGCGCGCGGTGGCTGCTAACTGCTAAACGTTACCTTTGCCTAGCCGGGCGGAAAGTACGTAGGGGAGAGTGGGGCTAGTGTTAACAAGTTTAAATTTTTGCGTCATGTAGATATCGTATACAGAATGAATGTGAGCGAATGCGTTCAAAAGCTATAATATCCATCCATAAAATGGAAAAGATTATCCAGTTCTGAATGAGAGCCGAAAACATTGTTTCTATATCGCTGTTTTGTTTGGTCTTAATCTTAACTATTTGCCTCTTAAAAATTTAATAATCATAAAAATTAGGAATAAAAAAAATTTGTGCGAATGAACTTTGGGAAAAAATAAGGATATAATGTTGATACTTCCCCACATAAATACACAACATTTGTGAGCACTTGTCCCAGAAGAGGCCTATTTTTTCACCTTTCATTTTCAATAAAAAAAAACCTTAAGCGGTATCTTAAACGCGAAATGTTTATCACAAGTTAGTTAAATAGCTGCAATTTTTGACACTAAATAATATATAAAAAAAGCTTCGCTGTGTACAAAGCATCAAGTATCTAGCACATACTTATAGTTTGGCAGAATATTGCTTTTTAATACTTAACTCTGTTAATTTAAGCCCCAGTCTCCCCTACCCTGCCGGTCGACGAACATGGATGACATAACCCACGGGCAATGTGAGAGTGCGCGCATAGACATTCTATAACTAGTATTGCATCCTATTGCTAGATACGATTAGTCACGCTTTTATAACTTACGCGGTAGGTAGAGCATTAAACGCCTAGCTACATTGTGGATCAATAGTTCACGCTCGAGATAAACTACTTGCATTCTGTTACGAGATCCATACTTTTACGATATAGACACGTCTTTGGAAACAGGCGGAAAGACCGTTGGTTTTAAAAGTATGATACCTAGATATTCGTTATTTCAGATCAAAGGAACTGGATATAGATCCATCAACTAGCAAAGAGTAACAAGCATACATTCATACAAACTCTCACATTTATAATAGTCGCAGTAAATAATGAACAAATCTATGTAGTTATAAATTATTTATTATAAATAGTTCTTGAAATAGCATCTGCATCACTATCTTTTTCATCGATCTGTATTTTATTAGCAAACTCTATCTTATTTTACTATCCATCGCTCTTTATCTTTACGAACTCCGTTCAACAATGGACATAAAATGGCAGTGTGTATCAAAATCATCGCCTGTTCAACGTTAGTGCGAACTGAACCTGTGTGTACAGGAGCTCGCGATATGGGCATTTGCCAAAATTCTAGTATTGATGTTCCCGTTTCATTGTCGTGTTTGGACAACGGTGAAAAGTTATTGGCTCTACGTGAGCTTGGTTTGAGCTAGTTATTTGGCATGTCTGGTGTAGGCAGGTATTCCAAATTTGTAGTTATTTGGCGTCATACCTGAGTATTTTGAATGTATGTAACAATGTACAGAGTTATTGGGTATGGCAAAATGTTTTACTGTATTATTCATGTCTGATATTAGTATTCTACGCATATGCATTTTTTACTTTGCGTTTATGCTCCATGCAAATAGTAGACTATTCTTAACTACAAAAATCTGAAGACATAGACACCACCGAAGAAAATTGTGTTTTACAAAAAAATCAAAAATCCAGAACATTGTTTCCAAGGTAAGTTTTCATCAACCAAGTATGCACGAGCAGATTTAAATTAAATCTAGTCGGTGGCGGCACAAAACACAGCTTACCAGGACGTTGTATTGTAAACTCAATCTAAGTTGCATTGAGATTTAATTAAACAAGCCGGCAACTTTCACTGGCTTCCATGCCAACTATTGCCAACTTTTATAAACAATTTAAATTGGCCCAACTTCACGCTTCCAACTCAACTCGAGCTGTTTTTTCCGCATGTTCTTGTGGTTTTGAATGGTTCTGCTACGTAATCTGAAAGTTGCTGAAAATTAATTGAGCTGGGATAGCAATGTGCCGTCCCCGGGAGTTAATATGCCTTGGGGAATATTCCCGGGGACGGAACATTTTTCCTTGGCTAAGCCAAATTGTCTTGGAAAAGGATTTAAATATTTGTAAGCTTAAATAAATTATTCAAACGTAACTTTTCAGAAGATGTACATATTTTTATGAAGTTTGAAATAAAAATACTTTGGAGTTGTAAAGAAAGCAGCATTCCAAGGCTAGCATTAAAATTCTTTTGGTCCCTTGTTTAAAATGCCATACCAGTTCGCAACTCAGACGTTGGCGAATAAAAATATTTCTTTCTGTATACTTATTCAAAAAGTTAATATAATTTTGGTTTGGGCGTCTGAAGTCGTCTCAAGACAGTTCGTTGACGGTCTGTTGTACAATATCAAGATTTATGGATTTTATGTACGAAATCACCCTATTCGAGGGTAGGCTCGTGGTCCTCGGTGGGGACGTAGGTATATGAGCTGATTATGATGATGATGTTCGAATTGTGTTGCGAAACGAATTGAGTTATCTGACTTAAAATATGTTAATATAAATTTAACATTGAACGCCAATGACTTGTACTGGTATACCCGACTAATTTGGAAGTATTTTTCTATTTATTTTACTTACCTATACGAAGACTGGAGATCCGATTTTAGGAAATATAACGGATTTTTTCGATATCGATATTTTGCCAAATAACGCCTGTAACTAGTCGGCGAATAAGTGCTAAGGCTTTCACGTTTTTTTGTTGTTGTTGCCGAAAAGGCCTAGCGATAATTCTCAGTAATGAATATTTAATTATTGTTTTCTATTAACTACTATTAATACCGCAGGCAACAAAAAGAAATAGAAAGCAAACACAATACTTTATGTTTCTGAGAGAGCAAATTTACCACATAATAAAGTGATTTAGAATCCTATTGAAAGTTTTGATGAGACAATAATACCCAGATAACTTTTACAAATTCTAAGAAACGTGTTTGTTATAATACGATTTTTTCATTATATTTCAATCTAGATACAAAACTTCATCATTTCGTTATTGAGGTTTTTATTTTATTTTTCTATCACTGAAACCGTGCTTACTTTACTTTGACGCTACAAAGAAAATCTGTTTTAGAATTTAAGTTAATTCAATCCGAAATTTGATTTTGATTTTAAATCGAATCTATTATTTGATGTCAATTTCTTTGAACATTCACGTCAATATCAATTCTGAAATCAATTGCAGGCCGCTATAATCTTTTGTACGCCGTGTAAAGGGTTCTTCAAATATAAATCATAAATATAATAAAATGCTTGATATCCAATTATTTCTTGGCGCAGTTTTCGCTTAAAACGAGTACCTTAAATTGATAGGTTTCAATTAACTTGAAAAAGTTTTTAATATTAATGCATTAATTGTATTTTGTTTTGTTTTGTTTCATCAGAGGTTTTGTTGATTTTAGACTTGGAAATAATTAAAAGCGTTTTTAACACACCATTTTTATTGTAGCTTTCATTCATCATTATATATTTTAAACTAAGGAAATGCTTAATACTTAAATTACATTTTGTTGGGATTGGAAAACAGCATTAATATTTTGTATTAAATATTTATGACTACTTGAAGACGACATTTTTATCTTATTGTGTTTCAGTTATATTCAGAGCTTGTCAAAAACAATAAGAAACATAAATCCATTTTCTACAAAAGGTTATCTAAAAATATTCCAGTCCCGAGAGCATTGCCAACGTACGATGTCAGCCTAAATAAATAATCAATCGGACGTCATACTAAATAAATACTAGGAAACCATTACGAAAATAAGTATACGTCCAAATTGAATAAAATTTCAGACCTAAGAGATGAGATACCAAAACTTTTATTTTCAGAGATCATTATAACGTTGAACGCATGATAAGTAAAAGCAGTCAGTTTAATTTGAACTTGAATTCAGTAAATTTGGTATATATTTGTTTTTAATTTCGTAAGTATTATAATATAAATTACATCAAATAACATTGTCACTGATCACGAGTCATCAATTTCATGTCATAAATATTTTTGCTCATTACTAACTTAAGTAATAAGAAGTTTAACTAAAATTATTTCAGAAGATGAAAATATAAGTTATGATGAAAACTTTTAAAAAGTAACAAGAAAAAATATGTAAAGCAATGAATTAATTAGAGTAATTTATGTTTGGCGGTAAGTTGAAAAACGAAAACAATAATTAAATATTCATTACTGAGAATTATCGCTAGGCCTTTTCGGCAACAACAACAAAAAAACGTGAAAGCCTTAGCACTTATTCGCCGACTAGTTACAGGCGTTATTTGGCAAAATATCGATATCGAAAAAATCCGTTATATTTCCTAAAATCGCAACTATCATTGGAATTGTCATGTTGCCTGCCTTTTAACTAAAATCACTTTCTATGGTTAATACTTACTGAAAGTTAGTAATTTTTTTTAAATTAGAAATGGATTTACTCTTAACTCTAGTCACAAGGTCAGGGATGTCAGTGACAGAGTCGAAGATGGAGCGAGTTCACCCAGAAGGTGACATCATGGCACTGGCACTCTCACACACCGACGGAACATAGCAAGCTAGCGCCGAACCGGACTCCGGTGTGAGAGCGGTCAAGATGGTCCCCTTCAGCCGGACTTATGCATAAGCAAGTCTGTGTTGCCTTTGCCCGGGGTGGACCACTAGAAAGCAGATCTTATCCCACCCCATCACCCCCCACCAAAATCATTTGTAACAGCTTCGCTGCCCAGTTAATACAAAAACTTAATGCAAAATGATAATATTACAATGGTTTTTGAGCTTGCTACTATCAGCGACTTCTGGGCGATTGTCAAGCATTTTTGTCGCGTCCAAGCTGCGCCTCAGTCGCTGGCTCGCTGCAATGTACAGGAGTCGGCATTTGTAGTGCAGTGCTGTTGTGGCTCCACAATACGCCAAATGTGAAGGCAATATCGACAGTAAACTATCGACTACAATAGTCCCATCTCTATTGCCCGTCACTTTCCCCATTAACGCTATTACGCTAAAGATTCTGGGGCGCAACGCCCCCTAATTACAAAACAAAGCTTTTTAATAAAGATATTTCTTTTCTCCCTCCCTTTTGGCCACTTTCCTCTGCCGAGACTCGCCGCTTTGCGCTTTGTTGGCTGTAGGCTCAAAGTGGATGATTTACAAAAGAAAAATCAAACGGAAATATTACTCGGTGCTTCGTGTTTTCAACTGCTCAAAGGGTAAAGGATTTTTCAGATTTGGAATATAAAGGTAGAATAGACGATTATTTGATAAGCGAATAAATAGATTGAATTATGTGTCCATGATGATTATACTTCCAAAGAAAAGAATCATAGAAATGTATTCACTGTTTTTCTTCTTTCAAAACCCAATACCATGGACAGTTATGGACCTTGTTAGATACTTATATGAGGTCTCAAAAAATACACAAAATTATATTTTTTACCTTTTCCGTACAAAGCTTCGAAGAGTCATATCGTAAATATCTGAGGAACTTGTGAAATAAATTAACTTTTTAAATACACGCCACGCTCGTTGGCCACAATTCTGGCAAAACCCTGCCGCCACAATTCCGAAAACAATTGCCGTACGCAACACAATAGTTAAAAAAATATATGAGTTGTGTTCAAACCATACATTTGCTTTTTTGCGCTTTTTTCGCCTTTTTCGCATATTCTCTCGCCCGACGTGCTAAACGGAAGTAATAACCTAAAGGCCCGGACGTTTATTTGGCGTGTTTTTCATATAAAATGGAAATACAGCGCAAGTGTTTGCATCCCGACTAAAATAAGGTATTAAATCCTGGACTTGTAAAATATTTTGGTTACCAGAGAAATCAATCTACATTTTGTTTACTTAGGGTCGTATTTATAAAGCGATCTCAAGATTGAGAGCAATATTAAGTATGGATTTGACAGATCGTTTTGTACTGAAATGACATTTCTGATACAAACTCAAACTCGCTGTCACGCTTGAGAGCTAATTATAAATACGAGAGCGTTTAAACATTGCGAAAATCCTCCTGGAAGTTGCTCAGTTTAAGTCAGTTTTGTTCTAAAATAATTCTATACAACTGTGCACCGCAAACATATGCAATAAAATGCAGGTGTTCTTATTTTCTTATAATTTTGCACGAAGCCGGCATTTCATTTCAAGAACATTCTCGCTTCCACAATTCACTGTGTGCGCAGTCCTTAAGAATGCGGCTTAATTAAAAAAATATTTTCATTTTAAAGTGTGCAAGCAAAATATTTTCACTGAGTTAACATAATAACCCTTAGTGCAACGATTCCCATGCGTTCACTGTGGACCAAGACACTTAATTTATTTTTTGCGACGCCTCGACTCTCAGCTATGCTAGGGTTATGAGTTCAAGCTAGAGTTTTCTCAGGCGTTTATAGTTAGCTTCGCAATCAGTTCTTTTCAAGTTCTTTATGTAAAAATTAAAACAATAAAGACTTCGATTCTGGTCAAAGTATAGAGTATAAATCTATTGTGGAACAATCAATTCCTTTAATAGAAAAATCTCATTTTTACATTTTGTTTTTATCATGACATGACGCTACATCATTATTATTATATGACCCTGTATTCGAAAATGACGTAACGTCAAACTGTATTTCTTCATTCATCTTTTAACTACTTGTGGCGCTGAACCGCTTACTTACTTACTTACTTACTTACTTCGCTGGCTCAGCGACCCGAAGCCACCAAACTGAAAAAGCCAGAGCGAACTAACAAACGAAAAGTTGTCAGGCATTATTCTAGTAGGTAAATAATAAAAATACCAGTAACATTCACACCGTCATAATATTATCTAGCGCCAAACAAGTTTTTATTAAACTTAAAGATAACCGATACCTACATAATAGTATTTCCAACTCGGTGCTAGAAAAACTTGTTTCTAAAATAAGTTTAAGCTATTAGATACAACAACATATTGAAATAGTAGATTTAGTAACTTAACTAATTTGCCAACACGTAGGTATAATTTATTTTTGAAATTTGTTTTTGAATAAAAAGACATGAAACTTAAACGTAGTTTTTTTCTAGCACCGAGTTTTTTTTTCTACTATAGGTACGTTGCACGAACATTTGAAAATAAAAGTTGTGCAAAAATTTCAACCTTTCATCGTAGGTAGGTAGTGTCACTTACAGGCTATCCATTTAGCTGTTTGGCCAGTCAAATTATACATTTCTTCATTCATCTTCCCTCTGGGGCCCAGCAACTGCCGAACTTCAAAGGCCAGAGCAAACTGAGGAGCGGAAATCCTCAAGACGATTGTACGATGATTAAACTTCGGATACATTTCCTGACTTCCTGAGATTAGAAATTTGTTTATCGCCGAAACTGTTTAAATTGACATTATTTTATGTAATCTTATTGTTTGTTTGTTCAATCGAAAATACCTCTTGAATAAATTATTTTTGATTGAAAAAGCCATTTTAATAATATAAAATGTCTTTAAACTATTACCAGCATTTCACCTCGTCTTAAGTATAATTGGTCACTATTAAAATTTGATTTTATAATATATTTTTTTTGTTAGCCTGTGATGCCACTGCAGGGCAAAGGCAATATTAAATATCAAAAGATTTTTCATATTTATTTATATTCATTGAGCTTATGTCTATTAATTGTTATTTATATAACGCTCTATGTATTAGGTATTTTACAATCAAATCAGTCTTAATCTCTGGAGACTGCTGGGGCTTGAATTCAGCCCAAATACTAACCTGATTAGCTTGTACTCCAATTTGTGACGAAGGCATAATCATAAGATTTTTCCCGTCAGCAACCCTACCGCACTCAATGCACTTTGAATAATGAATACAAGCTGCATTACCGGGTTTTATTTACGGAGCAGAGCGATGTCGGTGCGTCGCATAATGGCTTAAAAGCTGTGTCTTTAAGACTCTTTTTGCATATTTCAGAAACTCGACACAGCGCTAACAGCTTTCTAGACCGTTTGTTGATGGCTTCTTTTTTAGAATATATTATTCAACCCTTTTAAACTGTTAATGGTATCTAGTTTCTAGGTCTTTAAGCTTAAGCTCGTTTTAAAAATAGAAATTTGTGAAATCGTAGTAAGTATGATAGTAGTTATTGTGTCTTATTAAATTCTACATTTTTGACGGCTATATTATAAAATTTCCAAAACCTTTCAATATGCCGAGAAGATAGAGAATATCTTATGCTCTACATCTTTATCATGATATCATCATTATCGCAATAATTAATAACAGTAGATAAAATAACTAAACAATACAATAACGCTAAGTATATTAAATTGAAGTAGAATGATAAGACCCAATAAAAATATTTAACAGCAGTGCTATAGGTAGAACCAAATCAATCTAACACAGAGATGGATTTAATAGACCATCTTTCAGTTATATCTGTGTAGTTAGGTATTATTTGGTTATCCCTATCATCAACATAAGGCACGTAATTCTAGTTTTCATATTCATCCAACCAATCTTCCTATCGTTTGGCTATCACTGGCGCTGGCACTGCAATCACTGGTTCCGGTGTAAAACAGTTTAACTAACATTCGGCCTGTGAGAATTAATTTCCGATGCGGCGGTAATGAACCGCCGGCCGAGGTCATTTGCGTTCCAATTCATGTAGCCATTCAAATGAGCTGGGAGAGATTTTCATGTCCAGTTCGAGTCGAAAAGCGGGTTTTATAGCTAGCAATGTTTTGGTAGACCAGCGGTTTGTGTTTGAGTCTATACAGCTGTCAAACATTATTTTTGGATCATTTTAATTCTACAACATGACAAGTTATTTAATTAATTTTGACGTATAGGTACTATTTTTAGGCCCGTATTTATAATCAGCTCTCAAGAGTGACAGCGAGTTTGAGTTCGTATCAGAAATGTCATTTCAGTACAAAACGGTCTGTCAAATCCATACTTAATATTGCTGTCAATCTTGAGATCGCTTTATAAATACGAGCCTTAGTGCTGTTTTGCCACCAACAAAGATGAACAAAAAATTAAATGTCCCTTGCGCTTATTTCAATTTTTTTTTAATTTGAAGTTTACAGTCAAAAATGCGCTTTCAAAAGAATGTTATTAATTTTTACCATTTTCACCTTAGCTAACCTAAATTCCCCACCGAAAATTTTAATTTTGGAAACGCATTTCATTTTCAGAATACGCTTAATTACTCCTTCATAATAACCGTCAAAATAATTATCCCTGTAATATTCCCATTAGCACGAATCGTAGTTAGCAGAGTTCGCAGTCGCTGGATCAGATGTTAAACTGTTTAACTAACATTAGGCTGGCCGACTCATTTCCAATGCAGTATTATGGATTCACATGATTTCATATTGGTTGGCAGCTTTACATAAGTAGGTAACTAACGTGAATATTGCAATTGATCTGATCATAGCTTTTTCCCATATTTTACGGAGTCGGCTACCTAATCTAGGGGATTGAACGAGGGCATCTGAACTCTGCAACCCAGAAGGGAAACCAGACCCAATCCTAGACTAGGCTTTTGCCAGGTTAGTGGCCAACCCAGCTGTTAGAGTTTTCAGGCCGCCAATGTTTAGCAATGGCTTCTAACATGGCTGAACGACCGGGACCAACGGCTTAACGTGCCTTCCGAAGCACGGAAACGCTCGTGATGTTATACCACTACCGGTTACCCATCCATCTTAACATTCGTAATAAAGTAATAAGTCATAAGAAATAAGTTGCAAAACTATACCTCAACCTGATTACTTGGCACTTTACCCAAAAATAACAGTAGGTAGTTTCATCTGACAGTGCACCCTTTCAATCAAACCGCGCTAAGCATGTGCAGATCAATGGAAAATTGGAAACTGTCTGTTTCCCGAATATGGAAATGACGGGCACGCTCCGACTCAGCGTTTACACTGTCGAATCATCGGCAGCAGCAGTGTGTGCAAACTGAGGACTTTTGTCCAATGCGGAGAAATGGAGCGTACGTTCATTTGCAATATCAACGCAGCAAGCTTGAACATTTTGCATACATTCATACATAAATTCACGCTTTTGGCCCTTACGGGGTAGGCAGATCGTAGGCGTAAAGTTGTTTTCGCCTCGTGTGACAAAATATTGAGGGTAATAAATTAGTTTAAAATATGTATGGCTATAGTTACAGGTTTTCAGCCCGCTTGGCCTACACAGTGTAACCCTCGAATCCCTTTGCTGATTTTTACAGCATACCTACTTACCCGGGAAGAAAAGCAGCAGGCACATTCTATGTTTTTCTTTCGCTTCCAGTCAAGCATTGAAGAAAATTTTAAGTGAGAGATTTTTAATGATTTTGAATAAAAAGAAAGAAAATGACGTAATTTATCTACTGAATCCACAATGCGTCATTCTTAAACAGTATTTCTTGATTCTGTAAATAAATTTTCAGTCGTGGCGAAAACGACTTCTAAGTACCTACATGGAATATAGGCACCATTGTATGTTAATTAATTACCGAAGTTTATTATTTCCTCCAATGTGGCGGCTGAATTTGGAGAGTTCCAAAGTTACGCAAAGATCGATGAAAATTCGATTCCGGTGAGTGCAGTGTGAATTAGCCCTGCAGCATGTAACACGGTGTGTGTAAACAACCCTCGGGTTTGTAAATGGTCTTTTCCATAGGATTTATGTCCATGGGTGTCTTTTTATCTTTTTTGTTAGTTTTTGTTAGAATGAATAATATTCTAGTGCCGCTGTCAGGTACAAAACACGGCTTTTACCATCAGTATTTTTAGGATACTACTCTGCGGGTTTCAACATTGACGTAACATCATCTCATTATATTCTGCTTCAGTATTTTGGGTGTCTTTATCACTTACTTTACCTACTAGCCAATTGCTACGCATTTTTCGAAAAAGAAAAAAAAACTAATGTAGTACAGAAAAAAAAACATATGAGTACGTAGCATTACTAGAGTAGAAAATAACAATTGCAATGTGGCGCTAGAGTGGTGGAATGTTGCAGGATAGACCCTCCTAAATAGATCACAACTTTTAATTAGTTACCGCTGTTTTGAAACAAAACACAAGGCTTTGAAACTTATAACACAATTGGTGTAAGTGTTTTTCAAATGTTATTGAGAGCTCTAGTTTAAAATACAATACGTTCGAATTTTAAGAAGTTTGAATATAAGGGCAGACCCCGGGCCTTCTATATCCGGGATGGATCGGAAGGCCGCATTGCTCTAAGTGGCAGACCACTTCTTGAAAAATGATCCTGGTAGTGCAGCTGGTAGTGAGGTTTACAACAAGGGATAAAAACATAAGTATCCAAAACTACACGAGACGATTTATAAAAATAAATTAGGTTCTAAAATACATTTAATGAGTTATTTCAGTTGTCTTACTTTTAATATACTTGTCTTTGTTCAACCGTGGTAGAAAATAGACAATCGAAAAAAAAGTAATTTTCAACGTAGCAGTAAGACGCTTCTCTGATTTGATTCGATTGATTCAATTCTCGCGCCGCTAAGCTGCATAATTTGCCCACACCCTCCCACCGCGGATTACGCAAAAAAAAACTCACCATCCATTTGTATCCAATTTAAAATCAAATTAGAAGTAAATACACTTTCTATTTCACCCAATCACGTGCGAGGACGTCGCTTCGTTCGTGACGCCGTACGGAAAATTCTGCAGGATTCTTCGGTGGTGTGATTTTTAAAATTCCCTCACTAGGTCAGTGAGTTTACTTTACTCGCTCGAGCGATTAAACAACATGTTCAGAGTAAAAATTTGGTTTTGTACAGACAAGGCTAAACTTTTGCGAATATTTTCATTTAAGATTGGTAACATGTTTTTCATTGATCAATCATTCTTCACAGTTAGGTGAGTGCATGGTGGGTGAGTGTAGAAAATGATGAAGTTGAAGAGATATAAATTTTAAGAGCCATCAAAATCGAAGAGGAGCAATATTGCAGACTCTCTCTTTTTAACGATAAGTCGTTTGAGAAAGTTCAATCTAAAATATTGCTATGTAGGTAATCAAAAATTTGATTTATATAAGCAAAAGTGATAGGATGACGTTTGAAGGAGATTTATTTAAAGCTGTATAAGAAATCAGATTACGTATAAAAGCTGCTACGATGTGACTTTCTCTGTAAAATTTTAAAAATCACTCTCCGGGCCGGTTTGGAGATTTCCTCAAATCGAATTCCGCTCCCGATCCAGAACGGCCTTAATTTAACGGACGAATTTGTCTAATTCCAATTCTTATGCTGTGACAAATGTAGTGATTTTTATTCAGGCTCCGTCTTTTTCCAACTTTTACTTTCCTTTTTTGTAGCGTATTACTTTTCTGAGCTTAAACCCTTAATTCGCGTTGGGGATAAACGCACTTCGGAATACGCTGAATATAAATTAATCGCAGATTATACAGGTTTAAAGCTTCTAAACTTTAAAGCGAGGAAGTTTGCCACTAAGCTTGCGAGTCGGGGAATTCATCTGGTATTTTGCGAGAGGCTGAGATGTGGTGGGCCTGTCCCACGTTCTCAGCCACATATCGTAGAAAATAAATTTGTACAACGTTGAACCAAAATTATAATTATTATACCAACAAGAAGATTATTCTTCTGTTTGTCAAATCAAATGACCCAGCTTAAGTTATCAAATTACTATTACACAAAAATACAGTACCAAATCAATGCGATAATTTAAAATATTTATATTTTTCATCTGATACCTAATCAAAACTGAACCTGATAATCGCCAGTTTCAACACAGCTCGTAGTTGCACTTCTAACTGAACCATCAGATCAGTTTATGGATTACAGTACAACGAAAATCTTCCTGTTCACGTCATAAAGTAGTATGTTTCAAAATTTCGAGCATAAAATTAGTATTTTCTTGCTTTGGTGGACACAGCTTCTTCCATTTTTACATACAAGTTCTTTTTAATTTTACTGTCTAATATTTTCACCAAAAAACAACTTTCAAAATCCATGATAATAATATGCTACGTATTGGCTACGGTAGCCAGCATCCCCATCTATCCGTGATACCATGACCAATAAAAATCATCCTCCTATGTTAGAAAAAAAAATGTAATATAACAGCATCGCATCGACAGTTTCTCTTTTTTTAACCGAACTTTTTGACTTGTACCTCTAGACAACGTTCAAAGTCCGTTGAAAATTCCTTTACTATCCTGGTCGCTACGGTAGCCAGCATCCCTCTACTATTCCAACTGTGTCAGTAATTGCCAACGATTGTACCTTTTATTTAACTCCGCTAATTAGCGACTCGCTAATTGGCCTGTTAAACAATAAAGATGACTTATGAACTCCGGAGACGGTAACTGTTACAGTTCGTTATGGAATTTCGTGAACCGTTTTCTACTTGCTGGATGCTTGTTTTTTCGGCAGCTTTTTGATGATTTTATGCCATGAACTTTATTTTTGTGACATCATAATGAAAGCAGAGGTTTTTTCCCACCCCTTTGTTTCACTATCTCTGTACCTATAACATTCCCGATAATGTATTTTTGGTTATTTTAGACATCTTGCGTCACTTTAACACCAGTCAACACAAGTCAGCTGTTGATTTTTTAAGATTCTTTTTCGGTTCTAATTTTCAAAAAGTTACAGGATTTACTTGATTCAAATCAATTTAGAAATATGTAAGATCAAAATGACACCATAATGGTATAACCAACTCGAGGTTTTATGGGCCTCTTCTGTACCACACCCTGTAAACTTTCTACTTACTATTTCATCCCAATTTGTGGCACCCTGGCGCACCTAAGTTAAATCTTGGAAGTATTCCAGGGAGTATCTGTGTTGCCAGTAGCATGCCAGTGGGGCGAATGAATTAAATAGTTACATAAACATGTTTCCAAGCGTTCTAGTTGAAAAATTCTATAAACATGCCGTGCTCCAGTTGTGGGTAGTTGAAAAACTTTATAACGCTAATATAGTCTGGTTAAGGAGTTGTTTATTAGGTTACGGCTAGATCTTTTGGTTTAGAGAATATATTTTTTTGCCACGTTAAAAAAGTGAAAAGATGAAAAACCAAAATAACATCGCCGAAACAAAACATATTGTACCCTATGATTGTACCTACAGTTAGATTGTTTCTTCCAAATTCCTCAGGCGCGATTATCTTTTATACCTAGAGAGGGATGTCGAGTCATAAAAGCTTTTATTTGGTCCTTAGCACTCTGTCTAGCTTTTAGGGGATATACGAGGTGTTAGGTATCTATGAAAAAACGAAGACCAATAGTAATACATCCGCTCAGCCGTACGCAAGGCGAGTGAAGCGGGTCGCGTCTCGCTACCCGTCAATCTTATCGTCATTCAATTTGAATTTCCGCACCCCCCGCCCGGTTTTTGCAACCCTCGGACAAAGGGCGAAGAAAATTGCGAACTATTGTATAGAGATAAACTGTTACAACATTTGGCATCGAATTTCAATAACAGAAAGGCTGTTATTTTGTTATATTTTTGTAAACAAAAACGCAATACTTAGTTACTACTGCTTATAGACAGAACCACAACAACGGTCATAGAAGTAGTAACGTGCATTTCATCACAATGGAAAAGAGATTTTGCTTTTTTAAATTATGCATCTCAAAAACTACTAGACCAAAAAGTCATTCACCTCAGACAAAAATTTAAAAAAAAATTTTTACTGCTGCAAAATATGAAAATATCTAATTCCCGAGGGCGAAAACACTGCTCGACAAGCTAATCCTAGACAAAAAAATAAAAATCACACGAATGTATTTATCAACAAAAACGCCATTTCAAAAGCCCATCCCCCCCACCTACAATTTCTACGGAATCAGGCCGAGAAAACCTAACATTTGTCACTGCATCGGAATCTGTTGAATTAGCTTTCGCCCCGGGGGAATTCAGGCTTATTTTTTGTCTTCCGACTGCCGGAGTAATGGCGCTGCTGTCGTGCGTGGCGCTTCTGTAACTCGCCTTCGTTTGTTTTTTTTTCTTTATTTGAATTTGGAATGCAGAAGTATTGAGAAATCGAGCATAGAATTTCTGGTGATGATTATTTTATGATCATTTATTCAATAAAAATTTAGGTATATTATTTATTTTATCAAAATATTTGTTTATATGTTGGAAGCCATTCGTCAGTTGTGTCAAGGAATACGTGCAATAATACAACAAAGTCACGATGAAGACTCAGTAGCGTTCTTAAAATAAGAACGAAACAATATTCCTCCAGCGCTTCCAGGTATTACGGTAATTAAACAAACATACACCCATCTATGTAATTTATGTATATAGAGCGGTGTATACCTATAAGGGAGGGAGTTTCGTCTGTGTCAGCAACGGGGCGCAACTCTGCTAATTAGCGATTCAGTTATCAAAAGTTACCCAAGTAGTTATTCAACTTTGCTCTGCGGTACACTGGGCCGGATTTCACCATGATTTTCAAAATTTATAATCATTTCGTTTTAGTTATGAAGTTGATTAGAAAAAGATATTTGTATGTAGAAATCTTTTTCATCTATCGTGTGAGTTGTCGACTTTCAAACTGTTGCTTTAGCTTCAAGTAGGTACAAAGTAAAATTATTAAATAAGCAATTTTTTATCGCGGAAAAATTTCATACAGAAAACCTCATTAAACCAAGTGTGAAGGGTGAAAGCGTGAAATATGGGGTGTAAGAGACAGCCAGAGACTGATAGGGGTTGCTCAGTCAGTGAAACTGAACAACTTTCACCATGAAATTCTTTCAGGCAATTATGAAAAAAATTACCTTTACATACAAATTGTCTGATCGAGGTTGAAAGTAATTTTTTTTCAGTTCCTGAAAGAATTTTCTGGTGAACGTTGTTCAGTTTCGTTGACTGAGCAACCCCTATAAAAATGTGCAGTGCACAACGGCCTTAATTCGCAAAGCAGGCCGAGAGTCACGCTCACCAAAACATTTGATTTTAATTAACTCTAAACGGAAACTCTCGTTATAATAACAGTGAAAATGCGCCAGTTTGCTATCGGAACTCACTTGTTTATGAAAGTCACTTTACAACAACGTGAAGCTGGGGGAATAAATTATATGAAATATGAGTTATTTTGCATGAGAATGAAAAATCTAAAAAAAAACAATATCATGCCTGCATTTATCGATTATGCTTAACAGGGTAAAAACTATAAACCTTCTTAGTATTTACGTATCAGTCTATCTATACCCATTAACATAAGAAGCAAGTAGGTCAAATTTATCATTTATCAATATTCAATTCAACGGTTTAGGCAGATTTACTAATTTATAATTAGAGGTCAATAAATACGTGTGATATGAACAAATATTTTTTTTTTAAAACAAACAAACATAAATTAAAAGCAGACATGTAAAGCTTATCTTTACTCTTTTGAAAATATATCTTTTCTGTCCTTGTCCTTGGTAAAAAAAAAACCGTAAGTATATCGACTGTGTCAACTATAACAGGTTTTTAATACATTTATACAAGAAAAATATTTCTATTTTAAATATCTTGACTGAAAACCAACATTTATAGGAAACAAACTAATTCATTCTGTATTCCGGCGTTGTCATAAACTTCTTTCTATAATAAAAGAAAAAGTAACATCGACCCAATTACGAAAGCCGATTCGTTACAGCAATTCTCAAGTGTTCGAAAAACTTCGGACAAACAAACAAGTACAAATAACTAACTAAACTTGCCAATAACTCTGTGAACCATTAAATTGCGAATAAAAACAAAACAAAATTCATAAACAGAAAACTCTGGCAGTTGGACGGTTTGCCAGCCAGTTGCCGGAGTTTCGGAAATTAAAAATGGGACTGGCTGCTTTGGGATTTAGGTGTTCCATAAAAAAAGAGGTTGAAAGAGGATGTCTTCAAGTTTTAAACGAGATTTGAACTATAGAACTAAACAAAAGGAACCCTTTTTTTTTTCAAAATCTCAAAAATTATTTTCGCGAGTGGGATTCAAACTCACGATTACGACCACAGCAATCCGTGGCACAACTCTTACTATGTTGTAGCATGGTCGTAGCATTATATTTTATTTTGTTTCTTTTTTCTGTATGAATAACGTTTATTCTACTATGATGAATTATTTTCATGTATAATGTGAATTATTTTTTAAAACTTTACCGCTGTTAGCAAAATAAAACACATAAATAATGGAGTATCAAATAACTTTTTAAAATTCGTCCCTACCTCCAGGCACCCTAAATAATTTATGAAACCGACTTCTTACGCAAACAATTCTTATAACCCTGCTGTAATGCTTTTAGCAGCTAATAACGCCTTTATACAACCTTTAGCAAGTTAGTAAGTAAATCAACGAAGCAGTAGAAAACACCTGATCCCACCGCGGGGCGAATTCTTAAAAATATTTCTTACATTTTCTTATTTTTCCTGGTACAGGAAAAGTTCTAGTGAATTATTAGAATCAAGTGATTTTCAAGTTTTTTCGTGCGTTGTAATTCTTGGGAGAATTAATTCTATTTCTTCTTGTGGTTTCGTTTCTTTCCCTCTATTGTGATATATCGTTTGTTTACATAGTTAAACATTTTCTTATAAATTTGTAAAAACAACTGCCTTCTTTTTTTTCTACTATAATAAATTAGTGTCTTGACTTAGCTGCGCTTTTATGTCAGTCATATTTTGCGGAAAAAAATACAATTATCTGTCAAACACAAATAATTAAATCTATCCAACTAAAAAATAAAACTATGCAGTCAAAAATGCAGCAAAAATATATTCAACCGTCATTGCCATCCCATTGGCCATCTCCGTTCAGTTCTCAATTTAAAAAGCAATTTCAAAACTGGAACTCCAGTTACCATGGCAACTATTCATAAGGCCACGGCTTAAGACTCAACCGTAGTCTAAAGGAGAGTGGCCACTAAGCAATTAGATTAAAAGTGGTTCCCAGACGCACTAATTAAAGTTCCTGTTTCAAAGAGGTTTTAATATTAGTAGAATTATGGGGAAGACGGTTGACGGTAGCAAAAGAGTTTCTTTTAGCAGCAAGAATCCATTTGTTTTAAAAAGTAAAAAAAGTTAAGTTAGATATCAAAAAGCATAATATCATTTAAGATGTTCAAGTGGAAATAGATTAAATAAAAATTATATCGGAAGATTTAATCGAATTTCGTTTTTGACACATGAAAATGATTATAGATGCGTTGTGTGCTTGTAATCCTGCGCTGTTATAGATTTGAAAGACTCTATTGTAAAAACTTACATATTTATCCAAGAAATGGTACGTAGCGATTCCTATAGGTAAAAAAAGTAACACTTTGTACTGCGCTCATGAATTTGCTTGACAATCGTAATGATGATTTGGTAAGTTAATAAGCTCAGATTATTAGAACTTCATGTCGTGCAATGGACTTTTAATATTTTGAGTAGTACTTATTTGCACAGAAGTAAGACACTGCAATATTTATTGTTTTATGTTTAAAGCCAGCATCATGGTAAAGTAAACAATATTCTCTTTTTGAACATTAAGTTTACAAATATCCAATCACATATCTAATGTAGGTACCAAAATGGGATCGAAAATCGACAAAAAATATTCTTTTAAGTTATTAAAATGCATTCTGCGTTGTAGAACAACTTTTTAAAAGCTAAACTACCTAAGGTTGCTATTTTTCGTGGTGTATTTTCGCAACTCTATCCCGCTTTCTGTATTTTATTTTTTCAAGAAACCGCTCGAGTTGAACGCAAAAATCACGAAACTACTTTGTCGTACTAATGTCCAATAACGGCGACCGAAAACAAAAAGTAGACCCACAATTTGGCAGCAAACGCGGTGCGTATAAAAAACGACTGATTCCACGGTTACTACACTTCGCCGCTGGCTGGCTTCCATTTCCATTAGCGAATGTTTAGCCAAAGTGTTTCCGAACTTGAGACCATTAGGTGCCCGTTTCCTTTTTGTCTCTGCCCCTAACTAACTTTTTTTCATTCGTCTGCACGTTAAGTGTTTTTCCGTTATGCAAGTTTTGGCGAGAACAGAGGTAACTCCAGTGAAGTAATTACGTTTATGCGTTAAACGGAACGTTTATTTTTCCGGGAAGTTGCAGCTATCTTGGCAATAAAGTATCCGCGCTGTGTTGGCCCAAGTTTGCCACTATATAAAGAGAACGGAACGCAAATGCAATAGAGCAAGAAACAAAAGGCTGTCACTGTAAAGACCGGACAAAAATAATTGCTCGACTGTGAAAGTTGTGAGGGAAATAAAGTGTCCGGGCTTTGCGTTAGTGGTGTAATAAAGAAATAAATTTCCCGGTCATTTCCCGCGAAGCAATAAAGGTGTTTGCACCTTGCAGCTGTAAATCTTGGATGCACCAAAGAAAGCCGGCTCAATGACCCCGGTAAACCAACTGTCACAGCGCCACATAAATAATACAACCCAATAACAACTGTGCTAGCTAACTGCGGCGTGCCACTGTTATTGCGCTGCACTAGTGATGCCCAGACAGTAGTGCAGTCCCGCATCCCGGAATGTCAAATTATCCTGGATCAATATTTTATTCATTTATTTTGTTTCATGGTTTATTGTACACAGAAACATACTCAGAACAATTACTTATGAAATTAGGACACAAAAGGCACTGCTTATTTCTAAAAAGAAATTTCTTACAGCAGACCTAGTTGTGATTGCATAAAACGTAATGCAATGTTCTAATTGTGGAGGCAATTGGTTCCGATTAGACTGTAGACAAAACTTAACTTATTTTAGTTTGGTCCTGTCACTTTCTCAATATTAAGTAAAAATAGAACATATAATAAGACGACACCATCTAGCATGCCGTCTTATTTTAGGCGTGTAACATCACTTTGACAAGATCATCTCGGATGCTTGACATTCCTTGCTCACCAAATTTTGTATTCTTACGTGATGTCCACTCCCTGCGACATACCTGGACATAAAAACAAACATCTCTTTTTTAATTGAATTTGTTGTACCAAGCTGTTAAAAACGGGACCCCAACTTGTCCCGTCCCGTTTCTCATGTCCCCACACTAGTCCTCTCTTGCCCCCTCTCATCTCGGATGCTCGACACCCCCTCCCTACCTAATGCGACATTCTTACGTGACAACGATTTATCCAACGTGTATTGTGCGCCTTAAATTATAGCCCGCCTTAAACCTGGCCGGAATTCCTTCATATTCAAATAAAAAGTCGAATGTTACAAGTTGCCGTGGATTATCGTGAGAAGCTCTATGAAATTCAAAATTTCGGTTGATATAATTCTTTTTTCAAAACGTAACAAATTTTAAGTCAATTTTTTTATTTCTTTATATTTTCATAAAATTTTATTTATATTTGTATTTATTGGAATGATAAAGGTTTATGCTTATTTTACAATTTAAATATTGACTTGTTAAATGTTGTATATGAAACACAAACCTCTTAAAATAATTATATTCATATATTGTACTAGCTTTCCGCCCTGCGACTTAACCCGTGGGAAGTAATTGTTTTCAGGCGATTCAAATTAGCCATTTTTTTTAACTACTTATAGCCTAAGCACAAAACTAGAAGATCCTTTGTTATTTAAACATGGTTACAAAAACTATCATTACACTTGTAAGTATTTATTTTAGCTTTCAATCACATAAATAGTTTACAGGTGCAGATATAATGTCGAATACAGTAGATAACGCAAGTACGTAGAAAATATGTCATATTTAGGTAGGTAGGTATGTATAAAGCTATCACGCAATGAATACCTATCAACGCAGCCTATCAATATGACCATAAATGACTCTCACATCTGCTCATCAAACAGTGTGGATGTTGTTTTATGACGAAAACAAATATGGCGGAATGCGGAATAAATACTGTTTTATCTGCCTCACAACGCAAACATTATGGATTGTGGTTACACACAAACACACACAATTTTATTGTTATAAATTATATTATTCACCTTTTATAAATTATATTAATTACCACATGAGGTGCCTTATTAAATTACAAACATGAAAATTATAAAACTAGCGAAATTTCTAGTCTCTATGAAATTCAGATTATTCGGTAGTTCGGCCAAATACATCACGATAGCTCACTTGGTTAGTGCTATTAATCATTGACTAAGGATTCCAAGAAAAAAAAAATCAACAGTTTAATAAATAAAAAAAAATTGTAGCTGTTTTTTTTGTAAAAAGTTGATTCCTACATTAAAATTAAGTTACAGTGTAAGTTTTTCGTTATCTTAGCTCCGATCCCACATCGAATTGAAGATCAACTTTCTTACCAGCAACTTTCCTACCAACGTTCACTTTTCCATTAAAATCTGCGCTCAGATTCCACTGACTTTATCATATTGCGTGTTCACATGCCAGCCTGGAAGTGGATGCAAATTTCTCGCGACGCAAAGTCCTTTAACAAGTAATAAGAAGAGCTTCGGTTGATTAATGTTCTTGCCTCCCCGCGTGATACTTCACCCTTTAGATCTGGGTGGTGTACAATGAGCCAGCGTACGCCAACATGGGTGAGATGAGATTATATCGATATAACATAGTTTTAAATAGCATATGCGTCATCTTATAAATAGTGTGCCTTTAATTTGACAGCGCTTTCGTTCTTTAATTTTAAAATCTTTGATTCAATTCTGTCAAAACTGTCATTCAAGGGCTCAAATCGGCTAAATAAATTTTACTATTTCCTGAAATAGGATTAAAGATAGTTTTTATCGTCTGTTTTACCCCTGTAAAACTTGACCTGGTCAGGACCTAGTCTAATTCCGATACATCCAGTGGTTATTATTTACGATAAATACACCTTTCATACTTCCTACGATGGTTCAAAAGCGTACAACCCTAACCTTTGTCGAGCAATGATGGCCCACCTCGCACGAGTCTCGAGTCGCTCTCGTATGAGATTGCGCTCAAATCTTGCTAATACCTCTCGTGGTGCCGCAGTTAACGCAAATTAAGATTGCCAAACACGTGTCTCGCGCGAGCTTGAGATAATTTTGCTTTAAGCGCCACCATACGAATTCTGGGAAGAGATTTGTACTGCGTCAATACAAGAAAAATGTGACACGCGAGGTTATTTGCGACTCTGGTATTGATTTTATTTCGCAATTTGAAAAAGATGGTTATTTTAAGAAGGAAAAGAATTTTATTTCATAACCCTTAACAAAATAAAACACATTGTAAACTTCAAAAAAGAGAGTTCAAAAAAAAAATAACTAGAATAATTAACTGATATAATAGTGACTTTGATATTATAGTGACATTGATACTTATTATTGAATCTGCCCGAATCTTATAAATGTTATTCTCCGGACAAGTTCCATCAGTTTTACCCCCACCCATTTAGTACGTTTTATTGTTACACAGGTTTATTTTGGAATCAGTGCGCAAACTCAGACAACGAAATTAAACAACTATACTAAGAAATCTTTAGAAAAACAAAAATAAAACTTTATTTAAACTGCCGTGGTCACTAGTTTCTAGTTTACTTGTATTTCGTGGAGAAGAAACGTATAATTTCTTTAAAAGAATTTGTTTTTGAAAGTTGTTTAGTTTCGTTGTCTATCCCTATCAGTTTGGGCAGCGTGTCTCAAATAATACCTACTGTAGGTACCTATATTTAATACCTTATCTCTTTACTATGGCACCATCCACAAGATGAATCCAACTCGTGTACACGCATAATTATTCATGTACTTGTGATTAGTTTTACTTGAAGCTGTATGTAGATTTATGCTAACCTTCTTGGAACACCCTGATTGCCAGTTTTCTTGGTATCTGTTTCAGGACCAGTGTGAACGAAGACATAGCTTTTATTTTTTTGTTAATTATCAGAACACATAATTATTTTTTTACCATTTAAACCTGATATATTAACCTGCTATGCTTTTTTCTTAAATCCATCATTAGGTACCGCCAGATGTGATGGTGGTGTTGGTAGTAGAACTAATAGTGTACCTACATACTCGTATAAATAGTATTTCATTAGTAGCATAGGTACTATGAAGTTTCACCAAGGAGTGGCAACACAAAGTGTAACATAATTATAAAATCTTTAGGCACTTTTCTTTTATGTGTAATTTCACAAAAAATGTAAGTAAAAATTGAATTATTTTCGTAAATAGGCTGAAAGTAGCCAAAATTTAGTATTCAAGGATCAAAAGCCGTCTTAAAATCATAATTTTCGTCTTCCATGAGGTTAAATTGAATTAGGAGATGGCGATAAAAGTGTAATTACCATAAAAATTACGTGTAGTCCGTGTAAGATAAAGGAGCGAAGGTTGTAGGGCTGTCTGCATTCTAGGGACAAAATAACGGGACATAGGCAAATTTTACGGGACGTAGCTATACGGGGTGTAAGGGATAGCGTACCAGAAACTAATAGGTGTTGCTCAGTCATTTCACAAGGAAATTCCTTCAGAAAATGAAAAAAATGGCTTTTCCATAAAAATTGGCAGATCGAGGCGATCATTTTGTATGGGAAATTTAATACTTAAGTATTAGTACAATAAGGCTCGTATTTATAAAGCGATCTCAAATTTGAGAGCAATATTAAGTGTGGATTTGACAGCCCATTTTGTACTGAAATGACATTTCTGATACGAACTCAAAGTAGCTGTCACTCTTGAGAGCTGATTAAAAATACGGCCCTAAGTTTGCCATAAAAAATATGTGCTATCATTTTTCTTCTTTGTAGGGACCATAAATAAAGATTCGCGTAAATATTGTTGCCAAAACGATGCAAAAAGGACCAAACATGAAGCTGACAACTTGTTACTACAAAATCACAATTATTCGTGAAAGTACTCTCTTTATTTGTCACATATGGCGAAAAGTTTCTCTATTAGGCTAATGACGGCGGTCTGCCTACCCGTTAATACCTAGATAAATACCGAATAATGGAAATAAGTATCAAGTATGTTTACCAGGTATATCATCTATGTAAATAAAATAATACAGTTTTTGTATTAAAAAATGATAATAAAAATGTCCCGTTTTCAAAAGTCCCGAAATGGCGGCCACTAGACATTGTAAGCCAGTGAGTACCGGTGGGAGGAGATCCGACATAATTATGTAGGATCCGGCCCTTTATCCAGATTATATAATTTTATTTAAGAGCGGTAAGAAATAGAGCGGTATTTGTCGGATTCCTGTTCCTTCGTGCCTTTTGTGACGAAAATCTCTTTCAACATTTTGTAATAATTTAATTATGTGATTCAAGTCTAAATTATAATATGGTACGTATAGGTACTACAAGGTTCTTAGAAGAGAATGTTTTACCTTTATTATCTTAATTCCAACTAACTTGTAATCCATATTACAATACTTTATTGCATCATCCATTACCTACACACTAATAATAAATATTTCTAAATAAAACTATACTATTCAAACCAATCGAACTAGTATTCATTCTTCATCCTCCTACTATAGAAACACACACACTTAACACTATGTCTAAAACAAAAAAGCTAAACGTAAAAATGATGTCTCTAGATCGACAATCTCCAAACCCTAATCTACAATTGTACAAAAAATAATCCCTTTCTAATATAGTATTGATACAAAGATATAGGCTCTCGGCGACAGAGGTTACCGGCTTCCAATATTTCACAAGGGACCCTAATATCCTTCTTGCTCGAACCCAAATCTATTGTTCATTTGATCAAGTTTATTAAATAAAGACCCGTTGGTAGCATGTGGCTTGGCCGCAGAAAAAACTTAATATACTTATTTTTGAAGACGAGGTTTTGTACGCGAGGATCATAAAGATATTGTGGAAGGAAAAAGAGAAATATTTGTAGTGCTTAGAATTTTTTAATGTAGTTACCTAGTAGCTAGAAGAAAAAGTGTCACGTTTAAAAACATTACGGAGTATGAGAGTTGTTTTTAATGGCGTTATGTCTCAGTAAGATACTCGTAGTTAGTTATTAGATGCTCTCCTATTTGCAAAGTGTGATATTCACTTGTTACTTTTGAAAATTAATAATATTATACACACTTTTTTCCTGTTGATTCTACAGAAGATCTCTATTTTTTTTGTACAACCAATTTATAGCCTACAACTAAATGGAGTAACAAACCCTTTATACTCAAAACAGAATATTCTTTTCCTTTTACAAAACATCCATTTCAATTTATTTGTACTGGAGCACTCTATTTTTTGTTCCTAAGAGTATTTCATTCCGAGAAAATGGCGAATTATTTTTTCAGTACATATTTAATTAATATAAGCACTGTCTGTCTACGTCCTACATAATTCAATAACAAAATGCTCGAATTGTTTTTCTGTAAGACAATAATAAGGCGCATTTTCGATAACACGCACTGCCTACGTCAGTGCTAATAAATAATAATAATAATAAAACATGCAATTTAGATTTACAAAATGTCTTTGTTTTGTTTACAGGTGCTGTAGCAGCGTCCGCGCTATTGACTGTACTTTTCTCCGCCATCACCTTTTATGAAAACATATTGAGGTCCGTATGACTATTGATATAAAATCTATTTCTAGCTTACTACCTCTAAGGACAATTGATTAACCACCATACATCGATCCTTTACGCTCAAAAAAATGGGATGGAGAAGGAGTATACCGTGCTCTATTTTCCCATACACTCGAACGAGAAGGCGTAAAAAAACCTAGTGTATTTTGATGGATATTACACTGAAGGGCTATCTTCATGAAATTCCATTAGAAATTTTGCTAATTATAACATCACACCTTAAAGGCTTGAATTTAAGTTCTAGTAGATCAAAGCCCAAAGAAATTCATTACCAGTTTTTAACACATAAGTACTTAATTCAATATTTACTTATGTACTTAAAGTGTTTTTTTTTGCTTTTTCAGACAAATCCTCCGATGATGGCAGGCCGTAGCGGTGTGAGCTGCGTTCTTATGTACATAGCAGTTTTATGACTTAGCGATTGAGCCAAAATATTGCATAGTAGCGAACTGAATCTTTCCGTAACTTAACTTTCATTCAGCATTTAATTTCAACTTTTATTCAGGTTAATTTATAAATTAAGAAATATTTTATCGATATCCATAATGGCACATTTGCTGAGGATTCATGATGAATGTTCGGCTGAGAAACGTCAAAAAACTGAGGAAATGTATTTAAGTTCCAGATCGTACTAAATTTAGGTATAATTTAAGTACCAATTTTTTTGAATTTTTGATTTCATGTTTCTACCTACAACGAATGTTTTTTCAAGAACGAAAATAAGTGAACGATGGTTTTATACATTACATACTTTAGTACTATAATTATAAGATAATATTCAGTTCTTTAAGAATATGAAGATGTAAATAAGATGTAAGATAATAAGTACCTAAATACCTAAGTAAGTATATTAAAATTGTAAATTCTAATCCATTAAAATGAATGTTCTTGTAATGATCGTGTGATTCGTAGACGACTAAATTAGTAGGAAGGAAATTAGCCAAATTTAAATAAATTAATTAATGTTCAAAATGTAATTAACGGAACTTCCTTACGGCCGTAATTAGTTTTGTGTTTGAGACCAGAAATATTAAAAAATGTGTAAATTGTCAGGAAATATGAGGACGAAGTTTATATTAATTTACTTGCCATCTATGTATTTCATCTGTTGCTACGGAAAATGTTAAACATGTACGTTAGGATATACAATATACATGCTATAGAGATAGTCATGGATCCCTTTTTTTGGATCGACTTCCAATACGCATGCGATTTGCCATGCAAATATTACTGTTTTCGTATGCGAATTAAGTTCGACCGATTCAAATATAGAGCTCATAAAAATGATCTCATTTCTCTGTCAAGAAGATAAGCTTAACAAGACGACCCCATGAATTGTAAGAATGAATGATTTTTATCAGTCTGAAAAACATCTAACAACCTGTCAAATAGTAATGTTTGTGCATAAAGCCATGATAGTGAAATGCTTATCCTAAAAATTAAGAGTCCTCAGCATCTCATTCTGTTCTAGAATTTGGAACTCGCTAGATCCTACCTTTATTTCCCAATATTGCTTTTAGATCTGATAATTATAATATCTAACAATCTTAATATTAAACGATATTTTTTTGCCAAGGTATTGCAAAATTTTACTGATGTAAATTTTTTTATGACTATGTGTAATAAAGAAAGGTACGGAGGAATTTCGGTATTGTGAACTGATGTTACCTTTTGA
This sequence comes from Scrobipalpa atriplicella, assembly GCA_029255725.1. Lineage (NCBI taxonomy): Eukaryota > Metazoa > Arthropoda > Insecta > Lepidoptera > Gelechiidae > Scrobipalpa > Scrobipalpa atriplicella. The sequence goes on from JARACY010001420.1 coordinate 54,698, forward strand.
AGGGCATACGCACTATATATAGGTTTTATCTTAAAAATAATGTCATAATAATATTATGTCATAATAAATTTTATACACGCAACAAACAAACGAATATTAGATTAAAAAAGTTTGAATACGTTTAAAAATAATGTAGACGTGGCGGAACGACCTTTGTTTAGGTCGTGTTTGCTCTGCCTACCCCGTTATTGATAAAGGCCAGAATGTAAAAAAAAGTACTACGTTCCTTTAAACCTCATGTTCTACTGATGATACCAAACAACTTTCCCAAAGCACAAAAATTTTAGCTCAATAAAAATATTTATTTTTTACATGCTCTACTCATCTGCAGTTTTGTATGGACAAGGCAAAATTTTATTTCAAGCTAAAAATGTTTGTGCTTTGCAAAAGTTGTTTGTTATCATCAGTAGAACATGTAGTGGGTTTAAAGGAACGCAGTACTTTTTTTTACACCCTGTATTACAATTCAAGATACTTTTTGCACACATACTTCGTATAGTGTATGTAGAGCTGTTATACGGCCCTATGACAAAACTTGAAAGTTTTTTTAAAGTTTATGCCTCTATTTGGTAGGTCGTATGCCCTCCAAATACATTTTTGTCTATATGTAGGTATCTAATATTGATATTGTATGTATTATAAAAGAAGTAGACAATATTTGTGTAAGGATCTATGAAAAATTACCATAAAACTATTGTTAGAAAAAAAAGTGTCTCTATTTAACAAAGAAATATTGGTTTGTGATCTATTTTGTTTGAACATAGCTATTAGGTAGTTAATGGGTCATTTTTATTTCACGAAGACCCATGGGAAGTATTGATGAAGATTATATGTGAATTAAGGGACTTGGTGAATCTATGGGATGTTACGTTTAATGAACGAATTTTATACGACGATGTTTTAATGTTCTTCGTTGATTTGCTCAATGATGTTGTAATTTCTTTGACGGAGTCTGTTAAATAAATTACTAAGAAGAAATGTATTTGTTTTCTTTGTCAAAGTTTTAGCATTTAATACGAGTATGCGCAGATATTGATTTTCTATGATCTATGCGTAATTAAAATATCATAAGTGTCTATCAGCTTTCAGAACCCTCACTCACTTCTAAAAACTTTATTGACTAAATACGTAAAAACACTACAACAACAAAAAAACATTATTTTTTTCTAATTAAATAATCAACCATTCATAATCATAAGCTTAGGATACGAACGTCAATTATTTTTAAAGGTGTCCCAGTATCCCGGCCATTTCAATACAAATATAATCCTACATGATCCTACCGAGGCCTCAGAGAAATTAAAAATAAATATTTTACATAAAACACCTAATAAAACGTGCACTCCATTTAAGATAACACAATAGAGCGCTTATATCTCTTTGCTGCGGGTATTACCTGCGGTGTGTAATTCCAGCAGTAGGCAGGTACTAAGCTGTAATTCCCAGCGCAATATTTGTAACGGACGTCCAAACTGCGGGTATGCCAGAGGCTTTAAAGGAGCGACGAGTGTTAAACCCAGTGAATATTTTGCAAATAGAACTTGAGTGTGTTTTTTTTTTCATAAATTGGACTAACTGATTTCATTGCTGTGCTGGTTATATTCAAGGGCCTACCTCGCAGACCTGTAGCTGTCTTTCTCTATCCACGTCTTCATTTTGTTTTCACGTCTGCAAAAGATTTAAGTCAGTGGATGAGATGACAACTATTTCAAAATATTTTGCATAATTCCAGTTGAATGAGTTAGCATATAAACAGACAGAGAGGCATTGAGAGCGAACTCTACATTTATTAATCATTTACTAGGAAGGAAAATTTCTAATAGTTCGGTAAACAGATCTATTTCACAGAACTACTAGAAGTAAAAGGATTTTTCTCCCTCATGCTTCCCACACACGACCTCCCATCTAGTGGCCATCCTCCAGATTTTATACACTCTGGTATCTCGCCGGGTTTACGCAGCGATTCTGCTGGAATTACGCAGCGGACTGCGGACGATAATCTGGCTTAAGGCCGGTAGGTGTCTGTTGTTCCTTGATTGAGCTGCCGGGCCCGTAATCCCCTTAAATTCACCGCCTAACACCCAATATTGCGAGTAAATTCATTTCTTTCTACTCAGATTTACTAACACGTTTCGTTGAAGGTGAGGTGATGTTGGTTTATTTTTACTGCTGGATAACGTGGTTTAGGTGGCTTAAATCATTATGACCCTATATTGTATAAATAGGCATACTTCATATTATATTTTACATCTTCGGCTTTTTCGCAAAAATAAGTAATATCTAACTCTAACTCCTACATAACACTCCTCCCTGAGGAAAGGCAGAGGTGTTAGGCTTCGCATTGTGTAGGTAGACTTGACTTGCAACTACCACAGAAATCAGGTAAATCAAATAATTTTGCTATATATAATATTGATTGATATTACGTGCGAGAATTTGCTTTATCGCTGACTCTTTTTGTTTACATTGGCCAAATCAAGAGCAAAAAACAAATAATGAAAATAGAATGCGAAAATGAATTGTACATGCAATCGATGCAACTGAAACATCCAGTTTATAAAAACAAAGCCTTGATTTAATATTTTCAACATCTATTCACGCGCAATTTTATCCATCACTACATTGTAACTGTCGTTCGTTCTACCACATAGGATTATGGAAATTAACGGAAGTAAACCGATTACTATCCGCGTCGTCTGACGAACGTAGTCAATGGATAATCAAATATGCTGAATTTTAAAATATGCTTTAACGTAGCTTTTACTATGCGCATTTAACGGAAAATTTGCTACTACAACGTATCTTAATTAGGCAATCCGGTGATTCATCATCATCATCAGCCACAATTACAGTCCACTGCTGGACATGGGCCTCCCCAAAATTGGGGGTATATGCCATACTCACCACGCTTCGCAGGCGAGTTGGTGAGCGCAGTAGAAGTTTTCCATTCACAGGGAACGCTGCTGCCCATTCCCTGGATTTTACCCTTTAGTCGCCTTTTACGACACCCGCAGGAAGTAATCTGGTAATTATAATATACTTATTTAAAACTAAACAGTTGAAACCAAGCGTAAACGGTTAGCTTGATGGTAAGTCAGCGAACATCGCAAGTAACTAATTTTAAGATAGCGCTGTCACTTTCTTAACTTTGACATAGGATAGCACAAAACACATGATTTTGACATTCCTAATCTGACGTGAGACTGCTTGTATATGACGTAAAATTAGAGAGCATGATCTATGCTCAGTTCGTCAAATTAGAAATGTTAAAGTCATATTGTGTTTATTTGCTATCCTGTTCTTATGTCAAAGTTGCGAATAGATAAAGAATGTGGCGCTCAAATCGAAATAAGCATATAGTTAGCTCTTGACCACAAAAGTGCAAATACTTTCGCTTGGCAGAAAAAGGCATGGTGGACAAAGCCTACCTATCAAGTTGTCCAAGGAAACTTTGCTGAAGGCTTTACCAATGAAATCACTATTGTATGACACAACAAAATAGATAAATTCACGTTTCTCAACTAGAATTGTATTTTCCTGTTGAACAATTCCTCATGAGGTAACTCCAAATTTTTCCAGAAATCAGGATTTCTTAAGGTAAATAAAATATACGGAGGCAACGTGTCGTGCACACGTCTTGTCAGTAATAACCTCTTTGAGTGGCGTTAGTCACGTAACAAATGAACGAAATAAGAAAATATGCGAATATTTCACCCTCCTTTGGTGTTTCGCACACGCAGTCACGGTAAGGTTGACATATTTGACACGCCTTTACAGCTGAATAGTTCAGAATACGAATAAATCTAACAAGCGTGCTTTGACATTGACTATTTTGTCGTCAAATTATCTAGTATTTCCAACTCGGTGCTAGAAAAAATTACGTCAAAGTTTCATGTCTTTTTATTCAAAAACAAATTTCAAAATTCGCGAATTCTATCATTGAGGATGTACCTTTAAACTGATATAAAAAAAAATATCTTGAGGCGAGATGCCTATCTTGTTATTTATTTTACTGCCTGTAATGTATATTCACTACAATCTAAAAGCTAAAAAGTATGAAATTGTAGACATGAACAAGAGTTATTCTTCTGGTAAGTACCCGCTAAGACGCGGGTGTTGGCGCGCTGTGACGTCACACGTACCTCAAACACGTGTAGGTACAACCGCGTCGTGCGAGGAACGTCCTTAGTTCT